>VDFB02259575.1:0-13973 GCA_007258455.2 Sequoia sempervirens
GCTCTGGAGGACCTTCTTGTGCATTTTCAGGAGCTTTCACAAAATCGGGTGTCAAATGGGCATACGATCTCCATTTTTTTCAAACGAGATACCGTTGGAAAGCTACTTCCGGCGCCGTTCTGATGGATCAGGTCTGATTTCCTGATTTTTCCGTTTTAATGCTGTTATCTCAGTCAAAGTCAGAACTTGTTTTTTGCACTCCCGGAGCCATATCTTTTGCATCCGGACTCCGTTTTCTGCAAATGAATAGGCGTTGGAAAGCTCTCAACCTGCACTATTCAGCTATGTGATCCTTGTTCTTCGAATTTTATTCAGGTACACGCGAATTTGTTTGAAGCTTTTTTGCTTATGCATTGCTTCCTCCTTCGTTTGTACTAGGGTTTGGGTTTCTCTTTTGTGGGGGGTGTTTTTTCTCGCTTTCTGTCATTTATATCAGAAATCTAGAACACCGAAACTCTCAAAAACAATCAAACCCTTCTGCATCTTCTGTCTATTCTGAAAGATCACATAATAATAAAAAACACCAGCAGGTACAGTTACAGGTATAGGTGCAGGGTTTCATGGCAGACTCCTCAGTTGAGTTACTCACATCACACAACTATCACACCTGGAAGTCTCGTATGACGAGGCTTCTCAGGTCCCGAGGGTTGTGGTCTTGTCTAGATGAGGTTCAACCTCAGTTGCAGCGTCTTTTTGAGATTCTCCAGCACAGGAATAAGATGGATGAAGCTATGGGTTTGCTATCTTTGCACGTTTCAGACAGCCTTCTATTTCACCTTGATGCTTTGCTCACTCCTCGCGACATTTGGTTGAAGTTTGAGACACTTTTTGGGACTATTAATGAGTTCCGAGCATTACAGATTGAGGCTGAGTTGACTTCACTGTTACCTGAATCATTTCCCACCATTGAGGATTTTTTGACCCAGTTCAAAACAATCCGCAATATTTTACAGGGTTGTGGCAAGAATAAGTCAGACACAGAGTGCATTTACTTGATCCTTTCGAAGCTTCGTGGTCCATTTCAGATATTTGCTTCTTCCTTCTATTCCACCATGGATGGTCTGGGTACTCGTTTTACCATGCCTACCTTTGATGTGTTTTGTGAGCGTTTGTCTCGTGAGCAGTCACACCTTTCTCAGATTGATATGCTCTCAGGATCAAAGAACAAAGCATTGGTTGCTCAGTCATCTAAGGAGAAACCGAAGCAGAAACCGAAGCCCAAGAAAGATTCAACAGGTCGTGAGCATTCCTCCAAACCACCTCCTAAGTCTGATTTCAAACCACCACTTAATCCAAAACAGGGAAAATCTTCGCAGTCTGGTGAGTCTTCCTCCAAGACTAAGAAGAAATCAGCAGATACTTGCACCTTCTGTGGCAAGGAAGGACATCCAGTTTCCAGGTGTTGGAAACGATTAGAGGCTTTAGAGGAAGCCCTGCAGCAGCATAACATCTCCTCACCTCAGTCGTCTTCTCCTTCCACAGGGAAAGGTCATGCTCTCACTGCTCGCGCATCGACCTATGGGTCCACTTGGATTCTAGATTCTGGTGCTTCTCACCATATGACTCATACTCAGCAGTTGGTCACCTCTCTTGCCTCTTGTGGTATTTCACAGATTGCAGTGGGTGACTCTTCACAACTTTCTGTCTTGGGTTCAGGTTCTGTCACCTTGGATGGGGGTACTCTGCAGGATGTTCTGGTTGTTCCTGACATCTCGACGAACCTCTTGTCCATTTATCAGATTTGCCATTCTGGCTCTGGTAAGACAGTTGAGTTCTCACCACATCATGTGGTTATTCGGGACCTCCATGACTCTGATTTGATTGTGGCTACTGGGTATGTTGATACTGCATCTCGTCTTTATAGATTTGATGGATTTGAGCCTTCTACGGGTACAGGTTCATCTCTTATAGCACATGCAGATTCCGTGAGTAAGCTTTGGCATGAGCGTTTGGGCCATGTCAATTACCGATATCTTCAGCAGATGAGTACTCAGGCACTTGTTCTTGGTCTTCCCCCGATTTCCTGCACAGACGGTGTTTGTCATGGTTGTGTGCTTGGAAAGCATCACAGGGATCCCTTTCCGAAGGGAAGCGCCACTCGTGCTTTGGCACCCTTGGAGTTGATTCATAGTGACCTCATGTCATTTCCCACTCCTTCCTTTTCTGGGGCCAAGTATGTACTCACATTCATTGATGACTTCTCCAGACGCACATGGGTGTACTTTCTTAAGTACAAGTCTGATGTCTTTGATTCCTTTCGAATCTTCAAGACATTTGTAGAGAAGCAGTCTGGCCTTTCTATTCGGCGGATACGTACAGATAATGGGGGGGAGTATGTGAATCAGGCTTTCAGAGATTTTTGCACTGAGCATGGTTTGCAGCATCAGTTTACTGTTCCCTACACCCCTCAGCAGAATGGTGTCGCTGAGCGAAAGAACAGGACTTTACGGGAGATGGCGAATTGTATGATTCAGTCCAGGTCCATGGATCCATCTTTTTGGGCTGAGGCAGTTAATTGTGCCAATTATATTCAGAATCGGATGCCTCACAAGGCGATTCGACATATGACTCCTGAGGAGGCTTGGTCTCATGAGAAGCCTGATGTTTCATCATTTCGAGTATTTGGTAGTGAGGCATGGGCCTTTATTCCTGATGCTCAGCGGAGAGTCATGGAGCGGAAGAGTCGACCCCTTATTTTAGTCGGCTACTGTGAGGATGTTAAGGCGTACAGGTTGTTTGATCCTGATTCCAGAGAGGTCCTGTTTCGACGGGATGTCCAGTTTGATGAGCGCCTTCCCACAGTGGATACCCTGTCTCCAGTGTCTCCTTCACTACCTCTTCCTCCCACCGCCCCTCTTCAGGATTATGGTGAGGATGATTATGTTGAGGATAATTATGATGAGGATGCTGATGATCCCCCTTCTCCACCTCCTCTTGCTCCACCTCAGATGCCCAAATGGGCTCGCTTTACTGTTGAGGCAGCAGGATCTCTGGCAGGTGATCCTTTAGACACTCGTCGCACCCGTTCTCATATTGCGGGTTCTAGTCTTTTGAGTCATGCTCTTTCAGAGGATCCTCAGAAGTTTTCCGAGGCGACTGGTCACCCTGAGTGGGATACTGCTATGGAGGAGGAGTATTCTTCTTTGATGAGAAATAGTGCTTGGGATCTCTGTCCTCTTCCTAAGGGCAGAAAGATGGTTCGGTGCAGATGGTTGTATCGCACCAAGTATGCTGCTGATGGTTCTATTGATAAGTACAAAGCACGTCTTGTTGCGAAGGGTTTCTCACAGGTTGAGGGTATTGATTACTCTGAGACATTTGCCCCTGTCGCCAAGATGAATTCTATTCGCTTTGTCCTATCCCTTGCAGCTTCTCAGGTCTGGTCCATTTATCAGATGGATGTGAAGAGTGCCTTCTTGCATGGTGACCTACAGGAGGAGATCTATATGGAGCAGCCTCAGGGCTTTGTTCAGGATGCTTCTTTGGTTTGCAGACTTCGACGTTCATTATATGGTCTCAAACAGGCCCCTCGGGCTTGGTATGAGAAGATGGACTCTTTTTTGCTCTCCACTGGTTTTACACGCTGTCATTCTGATCCTACAGTCTATATTCAGAATCTTGAGGGTGAGATCCTGATTCTTGTTCTATATGTTGATGATCTCCTCATCACAGGTAGTTCATCCTCTATGATTCAGCATGCTCAGCGAGCTTTGATGGAGCAGTTTGAGATGACCGATCTCGGTCTTCTGCACTATTTTCTTGGTCTTCAGGTGATTCAGTCTTCTGATGGGATCTCCATTTACCAGCAGAAGTATGCTCTTGATATGCTTCAGCGCTTTGGCATGCTTGATTGCAAGCCTGCCCCCACTCCTTTTCAGTCAGGGGTTGTTTTGACTTCTACTTGCCCCACTCCTTCTGTAGATTCTACTCTTTATAGGCAGTTGGTTGGCAGTTTGTTGTACCTGACTCACACTCGTCCTGATCTTTCCTTTGCGGTTGGCCTTGTCTCTCGATTCTCCCATGATCCTCATGAGAGTCATTGGCAAGCTGCCAAACGTATTTTGCGGTATATTCAGGGCACCCTTTCTTATGGCATTCACTACACATCAGGGGATCCTCACATTGTTGGCTACACTGACTCAGATTGGGCTGGTGATGTCAATGATCGAAAGTCTACTTCTGGCTTTGTTTTCTGTCTTGGCTCTGGTCCTATCACATGGTCTTGCAAGAAGCAGACTGCTCATGCATTATCATCTACAGAGGCTGAGTACCGAGCTGCTGTGCTTGCTAGTCAGGAGATCTTATGGCTTAGACAGTTGATGACTGAGTTTGGTTTTCCTCCTGATAGTCCCACTCTTCTTTGGTGTGACAATCAGAGTGCTATACACCTTTCTCGCAACCCGGTGGAGCATCAGCGGACGAAGCACATTGAGCTTCATATGCATTTTATCCGACAGTTGATTCAGGAGGGTGTTCTCCTCTTGGAGTATATTACCACTGCAACCAGGTTGCCGACATCTTCACGAAGCCTTTTGCCTCGCCGCGCTATCTTCAGTTGCGATCCATGCTTGGGGTGAAGGAAGTTGTCCTTGGGGGGTCTTTATGAGGCCTTCCTTCCTTCATGTTTCTTTCAGCATTGTTTTTCTATCTCTTTTTGGAGAGGAGTTTTTTCCCACTGGGTTTTCTCCTTGTTCTCCGTTTCATAGAGATTTCCTTGTACTTGGGTACCTGATCAGGCCATGTTGCCGGGACCCATTGTTTTTTGCTTTCAGTAGCTTCTTCTAGGTTTTAGCTTCTCCCTAAGTCTAGCTTAAGGGGGGGTGTTAGAGTAATTGGTTATTGACTTGGTTAATTAAACAGTATTTGTTTAATTAATTAATGTCCCTTTTACCTCTTTTTACACTTAAGCTAACATTAGGTGAATAGTAATTAATTATTTTATTAATTACTATTTTGCAAGCCTAGAGTTTCCTTTTTTAGGTTTTTTTGGCCTATATGTAGTTGCAATCTTCTCTTTTGTAACATGAACTCTTATTTTCATTTTGATGAATATTGAGCTCCACATCTTTTGAGAACTTCTTTGTTGCTTCTCTTTGCTTCTTCTTGTAACAGGTATTTTTTGCTTGCAGAGATCACTGGGCTCCTATGAAGTTGTATTTGCTCAACTTCTACACATACTACCCCAAGGAAGCTGCCAGCTAAGGCTACCAATAAAACCATCTTGAAATTCCTAAAGAAAAAAGTCAATGAAGTTGGTCGTGACTGACACTTACAACTAAATCTCACCTTATGGGCCTACCGAACAAGTATCTGTATGCCTATAGCTACAACACCTTTTTCCCCTAGTCTACGGATCAGAAGCCATCCCTCCCATTGAGATTGAGCTCCCCTCCTTAAGAATATCATTGCAAAATCTCATTACTGATGAAGAATATTAGGTGTCACGGTTGAACGAGCTAGAACTATTGGATGAGCAGTGCATGGATGCCTTAAACCGTCTACAAGTCTATCAAAATCGTCTCAAGAGGAGCTACAACAAGAAGATCAGGAGTCATACCTTTGAAGTCAGAGAGCTTGTATTGAAGGAGAATTAGAAAAATGTACCAAATCCAGACAACAAGGGAAAATTTGAACCCAATTGGTTGGGGCCCTTCATCATCATGGCAAGCTACAAATTAGGAGCATATCAGCTATCTACACCTGAAGGTAAACCTCTGCATGAGCCTATCAATAGTTCTTATCTCAAAAAGTTTTATGCCTAAACTTACAAGGTATAAATCCAAAAATACAAAAAAATATATATATATATATATAAAAAATCCAAAAAAATTAGAAAAAGGATTGAAAACAGTAAAGAAAACAATTGTCCTCTAGTGAAAACCACTTCGGTGGTGCTTTGGAAAAGTACCTTGGTGAAAACCTGGCAAACAGGTGCCTCATGTAAATAAGCGCTTTCCATCCACCATCATCTCTTTGGCTTGTTCTGCATCATTCATCCATCGCATTTCATTGATCCATCCATCACCCATCTACATCCACATCATAGCTTGATCATGTGTTTGTATCATGTTCCCTCCTAGAACTACTTGGCACATTTATAAGGTCAGTTTGTCTTGCCTATATCAGAGTAGTCTATCGCATCGCACGCTAGGGGCATGTTCTTATACCTACATTGGATCGGATTCACGTGTATTCTTGAAGTCTTCCTTAAAATAAAAATACCCAAAAACATTTAGAAAATTAGAAAATCCAAAAACACTCAGAAAATCAGAAAATCCAAAAACATTCAAAAAATCCAAAAATCCAGAAAAATCCAAAAACATTCAAAACATGTCAAAATCCAAAAAATAGGTCAAAAGTCAAAAAAGTCAAAAAATAGAGTCGTCATGTGTGAACTATGAATCTCTGAGCTCTAAATGTAGGCAAGGTCATCATCGATGTGCCCCCGAGACATATTAGGTCAGTCCTTTAGGAGTCCATCATAATAAACTGGCAATCCATACATGTTCATATCTTCATCAATAAATGAGTCGTTAGTCCAAACTACATGGTCTCTGTGTGTATAACGTAGGCAAGGCTAATCTTTGATCAACCCCAAGACCCCTAGGATAGGTCCTTAGGTTAGGTTCTTGGTCAAAATATCAGAAAACACCAAAAACATTGGAAAATGTGAAAATCAAAACATTTGGAAAACATCTCGAAAAATACCAAAAACATTCAAAAACCCAAAATCATTCATCCCATTTCATTCATCACTTGCAATAAACATTTGCTCATAAGAAATGATCATCATCCTCAACCTTTGGTGAAACAATCGGAAACAAGTATGGCAAATCAAAAGTGAAAACTCAAATGTCAAAGGTCTCAAGTCTAGGTTAGTAGGTAAACAAGTTGGTCAAATATTAGTATCAATAGCCCATCATCCCGTCAGCCTTGAAATCATCTAATAGCGTCATGTCCTAGGATGCCTCCTTCCTATAATGGACATCAACATCAGGCATCACCGTAGTTTAGTCTTGGCTAGAGGTATGAAGAACATTGACTTGTTTGTTTACTTGATCTTTTCTTTTGATTTATCTTATTGTGCTCATTCCAATGACCTCTCGATGATGTCTAATCAAAACAATTTAGAAAGAAAGGAATGGGGCATTGATCATTATCTATTGTTTGTTGTGCTTGTTGGATATTCTTTTAATATAACTTGGTCATGCTTACTTTGTTTGGTTTGTAGGGAGGTTGTTTTAAATGTCTAGTTGACTATTACATGGGAAGGTTTTTCCTTTCTATTTTTTGGTTCGAGATGTTTGAAATATCTAAAGTACATCCTAATAGGGTTTCGTATGCCAAGTGTGAACAGGAATACTCCTATATGACTGTCGAATCAAAGTCCATCTCACTAGGTACAACGCCATCTTGGTTTTCTATACCTTGATGCATCATATCTATGTGTGTGATCAAAAATAAGGAAAGTTATGCCCGTTACATCCCCACTCCTTGGATAAGCAATACATCATCATCATTCATCATCATATCTAATAAAGTCTCGACGACTCATAGACTTGTTGGACTTCTGCATCTTCTTGGAATCAAGGGTTGATCCCTCTCATTCTTCTATCCTCTTTCATGCTCACATGGTATCATGACAGTCAACCAAACATCACCAATGCATCCATCCTGCATCCACAAATCATTAGCATTCATAGCATAAGGCATCCATCCACATACTCACTACATATCACATCATCCATTTTGCATTATCATTTAGGGCATAATATAGATTTGTTATTCTAAGCATCTTAGAATCATTACATATCATAAACATTTACATCCATACATCCATACTGCAAACATCATCATCATAACCATTCGTGCATCCATCTTGAATCTCTTTGTCGCAAGATCGACCCTAAAATCAAACTTTTCGCCCAATCTCTCGAGGGGGCAGTGTACTAGCATACTTCTTTCTGTTGGGGCAACATTGGGGCATCAAAAAAAAATTAGAAATTTTTTTGAATTTCGATCTCGGCAGTGTTATTCTTTGAACCAATGCAACTAGTACGCCACTTCAAAGAGGGGCAAAATGTAGACACTCAAAATATCCTAATTGATATCATGCACTCGATCCTAATTAACTAACATTGATTCTTCCTTAATCACTTTCACACTAACCAATTAATTGAATAATCTTTATTTAATTAATTAAATTCATTAAAATTCCTCCTAAAAATCAAATAATACACTTTATTGGATTATCTCATCAAATCCTAATGTTCTTCCTTGAATTAAATAAATTAATTTTATTTAATTAAAATCCTAATGTTCTTCATTTAATTAAATAAATCAATTTTATTTAATTAAAATCCTCAAGTTCTAACATCCTCTCATTTGATTTAAATAAACCCAAAAATTTAAATCAAATGTCATAAATCAACTAAATTCACCTAAGTTGATTAATCCTAGATTAATTAACTCCTAACACTAATCCCCCATTCCTCTAGCTTTTAACTCCACCATAGGGTAAGTCAACCTTGGTCAAGTTGCACATGTAAATCAATTTATTTGATTTACTAAATTACCCTATTTTCATTCAAAAATGGCATATTCTTTGAATATTCCACCCACTTGACTTTTCCCTCCCAAAGGACTTTTGTCCTCCACCTTGGCATTAAAGTCTCTTACATGTCCTCTTTTTTGAGTCACCTTTGCATTAAGGGCTCTTACACCTCTTACACAAGCCACCTCTTGGCATTCATTTCTCTTACACATTCCATCTACCCAAATGTGCTCACACATGTGTGAGCACATCTCCTTCAAAATTCATTAGCATGTTGACAAGTGGCATCATGTCATTGGTCCAAATTTTAATCCCACATTCTCCCCATTCTTCACTCTTCAAACCTTCTTCATTATAAATAGAGGCCTTCTCTATTGATTTAGGATACACAAGTTCATCCACAATCATACATAATTTCATGCAAGGTTATTATCCACAATATCACCCACAAGTTAGGCATAGAATTCATCATTCATAGCTAGGTTCTTGCCATTTTTTTCATCACACATCCATCATCAAGCTTATCAAGGGATTGGGAAAGGGCTACTTTCCACATCAAAGTAGCACCAATCCACTATGGGATAAGGTATGCACCATGGTTTTTTTGTATGCTTTCAATTAGTTCCTTTGATCTTTTGTTGTTTTGTTTGCATTATGAAGCATGTTGGAATATCTCATAAGGATGTTTGATTTTCCTTGTTTAAACTGACTAACAATGTTAATATATGTTAAAGTTTAAGCATTTGCAAGTTTAGCATCTACAATATATATAGAAAAATGCATATATAGGAAGAGAATAATATAATTGCATGGCATAATATCTTCGAAATGAAATCAAGTGAATCCATTTTCATATTTAGGAATAACAAACAAATATTAAAGGAAAATTGCAGAGTTAGTTTGTGCATTGTCAAAGAGTGGACTACAAGTGCATGGCAGAAAACCCTGTAATTGTGAACCAGTGAAACCATAAAAATGTTTGGTAGTAACAATTAAATAAAAATTGCATTTCGTAGACAGAACTATTGTGAATGGAAGAACAGAATAATATGATTGCATGGCAGAATATCTTCGAAATGAAAACCAGTCATACCATATATATGTATGGAAATATATAAGTATGGAAATATGTCTATGTATTATTTTGTTCTTCCATGCACAATATGTATATGTATGTATGGAAAGAAAAATACATATATAAGAACAAAATAATATAATTGCATGGCAGAATAACTTCAGAATGAAAACAAGTGAATCCATTTTCATATTTGGGAATAACAAACAAATATTAAAGGAAAATTGCAGAGTTAAAGATTGTGCGTTGTCAAAGAGGAAACCTTGTAATTTTAAACCAGTGAAACCCTTTCCATGTTTGGTAGTAACAATGAAATGAAAAAAGCATTTCGTAGACATAACTATTGTGCATGGAAGAACAAAATAATACATAAACATGCTAGAATATCTTCGAAATGAAAACCAGTCATACCATTTTCATATTTCGGAATAACATGAGAATATTTTAAGCAAATTGCAGAGATGAAGTCTATGCAATGAGGAAGACACGAATGCAATTACATGGCAGAAACCCTCGAAATGATAAACATTAAAGCCCTATGAATATTTCCTAGTAACAAGCAAATATATTGTATCCATTTTTCGTATTTTGGAATAACAAACAAATGTAAAAATAAAATTGCAAAGTTAAAGTTTGTGCAATGACGAACACACAAATACAAGTGCATGGATGAAAACCAGTCAAACCCTTTCCATATTTCGTCGAACAAGTCTAATAGTAATGAAAAACTATTTAAACTAGTCAAACCCATTTCATATTTTGTATAAGGAAGCAAATATGAAAAACACAATGCAAAGTAAACGCCGTGCAATGAATAACACAAGATTAGGAATAACACAATATATTGAAATGCACAATGTAGGGTAAACATCGTGCATGGATGAGTATAGAGGAAAGGAAAACCAATGAAACCCTGAACTTGAATTGAAATGACTTGGTGTTCATATAAAGTGCAAGTTAAAACCCCAAATATTGAGTTACAGGTCAATGTGACAAAAATTGGCATCCCATACAACATATTTGCATTCACAGGCAGCCAAAATTTGTAGTAATAGAATATTTGTAGCTTGTCACGATGTTGCTACTGCTGCCTCTAGCTTTCTTCGTATTAAGTGTTCATGTTTCTTCATATTTCTAGACCAAATCGTATAACTAATAATGAAAGTGGGACGTGCTAAATGGAAATTGCAAGAGATTGAGTAATGCATTTTTTAATTTGAAAATCTGCTTATATGTTCAATGTTGGTTTGGTGTGGAGTCTTTAATTCCTGTCCTTTTAATCTCAAATTTGAAATCTTCATCAGATGCCTTCAATTGCTGAGTTTGTATGTATTAATGGTGTGCATTCCTTTGTTTGCTTGAAAGGATATTTTGGTGGCTTTAACACCATTGTTTTGGTGGTTGCAAGTGGGAAAAAGCAGGAGGAGGAACCAAGAGTAGAGAGGTTCAATTTGACAAATGGGACACATATGAATGATTGCTACTTGTCCGAGTGTTGTGTGGTGGGAAAGTGGGATGGGGGTTCGCTGATTGGATTTGGTGATGGGACATTCTTGGATCATAGGTTCTACTCATGGCATCCCAAGTGCCGAAGGTGGCTATGATGTTGTAAGAACCCGTTCACATGTGATTAATGCTAAACCTAATTTGTGATATGATATTAAATTGATGATTAGATATATTATGGATGATAAATGAGGTGATCTTTTGGTGATATTCTTACATTTACTTTTGACATTTTGTTTATTGTCATGACCATGAAGGTGGAATACACTCATATACTGTGAAAAACAAATTGAAATTTAAATGGATTATTATATAGCTAAAGTATAGAATATTTAGTTTCTAGATTTATGTGATATCAAATTGTTATTTACGATTGTGTTGGTATTGTGCAAGGAGGCAACCGTGTTAGCATGGGAAGGATGAACCATCGAGAGCAAATCAAAAGACATCTTCTTGAGGATGTAAAGTTAATATGTTGATAGATTAAGAGGTGAAGGTTGATATTAAAGGTATAATTTATTTTGGTTTGTGAGAATATTTAATTATGTGAGTTAGGGGTTGGGAACCCTTACCCAATTGTGAAACTCGGATGGATCTTTAAGTGGGTCTTTAAAGAGGGTTGTTGGTCATTTTCCTTGGTTGGGATACAAAAATAAACACCCTAGGGTCTATACCATAGTGGTAGGGGTCAAGTGGGCATGCAATAGGGTCCCAAAGACATGATTTGACTCCTGAAAAGTCCCCATAATGAAGAGTGACGAATTTTGAGGAGAGGATGGAGAGGTGAAAAGATTTGGGGTTGTCCAAGTGCATGTTGCCTCTTTAATGAGAAAAGACTCTCATTGAAGAATGGAGGTACACTCCACATCTCCCCATCCAAAAAGTTGCAAGTTGAAACTCCTATATAGTTGGAGAGGGAGAATGAGTAGGGTGTTACCCACTTCTCCTTTTGGAGAACTTTAGTGGAGATAGTGGAAAGGATGAGAAGAGGATTCCTCCTTCTTGGGGGATAGTGATCAAGATGGATTGGCCTTGAGAGGAAAGAACAATAGAAGAGTTTAATCCCCTCACCTTTAAAGAAAAGAGATAAGTTTTCCTTGCTTCCATTCTCCTTTATTTATTTGTTGTGAGAAGGTGATATGCTTTTGTGGATCATTGTTGGAAATAGTAAGTAGAGGACCTATATGCATGTAATTTGATGTTATACTATTCTTATCACTTTTGTAAAATTTGGGAAGACTCCATTCATCATCTTGGAGCTAAAATATTTTCTTGCTCGGGGGTATGGCTAGAACCCATGAGGCTTCATGATGCCATTTCGGTAGGGTGGAGAGCAAGCTTAAGTTCATTGGCATGTAAATTATTGTTTCTTCAATAATATTTGCAATATTGCAAGTTTAGAAAGATAGGTTTTACATCTATACAAGGATAGAATGAAAAGAGCAAGATTCATTTCATTAGCATGTTACTTGTTTCATTCTTGTGTATTAAATGTAATATGTGAAGTTTAAGTAGGGAAAATTGTATCTTTTATGTAAAGAGTAAGAAAAGACTTTATGAGCTTGGGATAAGGAGGTAATTACATTTGGAGGTTCAAGGAATACGATATGGTGCATAATGTATGTGATGGAATTTTGTATTTAGACTTTAAAGAAGAATGTTATATTGTGTAAATGAAAAAAAAATATAGAGGTGTAAATAGACCTATGTTGCAGAATGGGTGCTTGTAAATAAGTTTGAAAGCTTCAAGGGTATGTTAACCTCTTTGGTAAAGATATAAAGATGTTCCCTCAAGTTGTTATGCTTTAAGATGTAGAGAAAGATTATGAAATCTCTTAGTGGAAGATAAATAAGTGTTTTATAAAATGTAATCATTTTATGCATTAACATTAACTATAATACATTATATTGCTGCAACAAAAATACTTTATTTTACATAATATAAATATATTAGTATACAATTATTTACTTCCATATATAAACTTACTGAAATAGTTTGCATTTAGAAGTAACAAAGAAAAAGATTTAAACAAATTAAATAAATGAAAGGAAATTATATAAAATAAAAGTTCTTTTTTAAATGAATTTATTTAAGGGCTGCCGCACCCTTGGCCGCCCCTCCCACATTTTATCTGTGAAAAATATAAATTTTGCAGTAAATAACTTAAAAAAAAAAAAACCTCTAACAAAAACCTTCCTATGGTTTTAAATTTATAAATAAATAAATGAAATCTCTATATATATATGCACAATAGATCTGCAACAATGAATATTAAAAGAACAAGCTTACAATATTTCAAATAGATCATTCTTCCAAATAGATTTTTTTTCAATATATGAAATAGGATTTTCAGATGGTAAAAGAGTAAATAATTTGTTGCAGCCATTAAATTTAAAGATGCATTTGAACCTACAATAAAAAAAATGAACTAGACATAAAATTCTTGTTCTTCCACTGTAAACTGTTGAGCAGAGAATTTATATATAGCAGCAAGGGGGATTGATTGTTTTTCTCTGCACTGTAGAAGCTAGTCGCAGCCTCTGTAGAAATCATGGTTGTTGTGGGAGCTGAAAAAAATAATAATAAAAAAAAAAAAATTAAATTAAATAATGCTCACAGTATCTTCAGCTCTTTGCAACTATGCAAGTCCAAATTTGTTAACCTTCCAAGATTAGCCCACTATTCTATAAGAACAAGTAGCTTTATTTATCTAATTAGTTGAACAATACACAGTAAAATCATTGGCATCAAAGTAGATGAAATGTAAGGTGGCACGATCCATACAGGAGAACTGCTTCCCCAATAATACAGCCTTTTCTTCAAAAAAAATTTCTATT
>VDFB02259576.1:0-109365 GCA_007258455.2 Sequoia sempervirens
CACTCCACATCTCCCCATCCAAAAAGTTGCAAGTTGAAACTCCTATATAGTTGGAGAGGGAGAATGAGTAGGGTGTTACCCACTTCTCCTTTTGGAGAACTTTAGTGGAGATAGTGGAAAGGATGAGAAGAGGATTCCTCCTTCTTGGGGGATAGTGATCAAGATGGATTGGCCTTGAGAGGAAAGAACAATAGAAGAGTTTAATCCCCTCACCTTTAAAGAAAAGAGATAAGTTTTCCTTGCTTCCATTCTCCTTTATTTATTTGTTGTGAGAAGGTGATATGCTTTTGTGGATCATTGTTGGAAATAGTAAGTAGAGGACCTATATGCATGTAATTTGATGTTATACTATTCTTATCACTTTTGTAAAATTTGGGAAGACTCCATTCATCATCTTGGAGCTAAAATATTTTCTTGCTCGGGGGTATGGCTAGAACCCATGAGGCTTCATGATGCCATTTCGGTAGGGTGGAGAGCAAGCTTAAGTTCATTGGCATGTAAATTATTGTTTCTTCAATAATATTTGCAATATTGCAAGTTTAGAAAGATAGGTTTTACATCTATACAAGGATAGAATGAAAAGAGCAAGATTCATTTCATTAGCATGTTACTTGTTTCATTCTTGTGTATTAAATGTAATATGTGAAGTTTAAGTAGGGAAAATTGTATCTTTTATGTAAAGAGTAAGAAAAGACTTTATGAGCTTGGGATAAGGAGGTAATTACATTTGGAGGTTCAAGGAATACGATATGGTGCATAATGTATGTGATGGAATTTTGTATTTAGACTTTAAAGAAGAATGTTATATTGTGTAAATGAAAAAAAAATATAGAGGTGTAAATAGACCTATGTTGCAGAATGGGTGCTTGTAAATAAGTTTGAAAGCTTCAAGGGTATGTTAACCTCTTTGGTAAAGATATAAAGATGTTCCCTCAAGTTGTTATGCTTTAAGATGTAGAGAAAGATTATGAAATCTCTTAGTGGAAGATAAATAAGTGTTTTATAAAATGTAATCATTTTATGCATTAACATTAACTATAATACATTATATTGCTGCAACAAAAATACTTTATTTTACATAATATAAATATATTAGTATACAATTATTTACTTCCATATATAAACTTACTGAAATAGTTTGCATTTAGAAGTAACAAAGAAAAAGATTTAAACAAATTAAATAAATGAAAGGAAATTATATAAAATAAAAGTTCTTTTTTAAATGAATTTATTTAAGGGCTGCCGCACCCTTGGCCGCCCCTCCCACATTTTATCTGTGAAAAATATAAATTTTGCAGTAAATAACTTAAAAAAAAAAAAACCTCTAACAAAAACCTTCCTATGGTTTTAAATTTATAAATAAATAAATGAAATCTCTATATATATATGCACAATAGATCTGCAACAATGAATATTAAAAGAACAAGCTTACAATATTTCAAATAGATCATTCTTCCAAATAGATTTTTTTTCAATATATGAAATAGGATTTTCAGATGGTAAAAGAGTAAATAATTTGTTGCAGCCATTAAATTTAAAGATGCATTTGAACCTACAATAAAAAAAATGAACTAGACATAAAATTCTTGTTCTTCCACTGTAAACTGTTGAGCAGAGAATTTATATATAGCAGCAAGGGGGATTGATTGTTTTTCTCTGCACTGTAGAAGCTAGTCGCAGCCTCTGTAGAAATCATGGTTGTTGTGGGAGCTGAAAAAAATAATAATAAAAAAAAAAAAATTAAATTAAATAATGCTCACAGTATCTTCAGCTCTTTGCAACTATGCAAGTCCAAATTTGTTAACCTTCCAAGATTAGCCCACTATTCTATAAGAACAAGTAGCTTTATTTATCTAATTAGTTGAACAATACACAGTAAAATCATTGGCATCAAAGTAGATGAAATGTAAGGTGGCACGATCCATACAGGAGAACTGCTGCCCCAATAATACAGCCTTTTCTTCAAAAAAAATTTCTATTTAGATCCATACAGGAGAACTGATGACCCAATAATACAGCCTTTCCTTCAAAAAAAATTCTATTAAACCCGCCTCATACGTTAAAAAGGAAAAAGAAATAACAACTCTTAAGATTAGAAAGATAATATAAAATCATTCCATTTATTTAGGTAATATGGAATCATTCCATTTATTAGTTCTAAAAAAAAAAATATTTGTTCTTTCTTTTTGAAGTTAAATAATTATGGTATTTAATTTAAAAATGGAAACTTAGAGAATTTATTAACTTGTATCTTTTTATAAAGTGATAATTTTACGATGAATAATATTAACTTGTGATTTATTTATTTTTATAGAGGATATATTAATCATTAGTTAATTATGAATTTTAGTTAATATAAAAAGAGTAATAATAATAGCTCAGAGATAGTTAAATGATTACAATGTATAGGTAGTAATATATTTATTGAAAGAGGCTTTGGTGTTTAAACAATACTAAGTTATATTAATGTTAGGTGGATCACTAATTACAAGTAAGTGGTGCTACGAATACCAGGAGTAATATTGTTTGTTGGCAAAAACGGTAGGAACACTTTATGCAAGGTTAATATCAATAAAGAAAAGTGTGAGTATAGTTGCTAACATTAATCATCCATATTATCAATGTTGTCAATACTTGGAAAAAGAAAAGAGAAAATAATTTGATGATAATAACATGGTTAAATTAAATACGGGAGATAGTAAGGATAATAATGCCTTGAGCAATGCCTAGTCGTGACTAATTTAATAGTAGCTATGTTTCGGATTAATTGAAATTATTCTACAATTATTCCCTTGTAACATAGTCAATTATCACCTTGATACGAATGGGATGTTTGATCATGTTGGCACTAATTTCTGGTTGAGTGGTGAGAATAATGTTATAGGCATTGCAAGCAATAATAGTTATACTAATGCTAGAGTGACTTAACAAATTAATGTTGTTGTCCAATGGAACCTTAGTTTCTAATTGTTTTCAAATCTTTTGGTGTCTCACGTAATCTAGGCTACTTTGACTCAAACCCTAACGATTTAAGGTGCATGCGATAGACTCCATGCACATGTCGTTGTTCCCTCTCCTTATTCTCCATTAGGAAATGTGACAATGAGGACGTTGCATTAGCAACATCTCCAATGTGTTGAGAATTATTTACCTTGTTGAGTATGGTAGGTCACTCCAAGCATTAACATTTGTATTTCAAAAAAAAAATGTCGGTATTTTTCCTAGCAAATATTTGGGCATGACAGAAGAATGAAGAAAATCTTGCACAATCCTTGAAAGAAAAGTTTTAACAATGTAGCCAACTAGAAAATGAATTGGAGCAATCCAAGAACAATGAAGACGAGCTTGAAAAATAGCTTGATGATCTCAGAGATGAAGTTGCTAGTGTAAATGATTTTAAGGAGAAATTAAAAGCAAGCTCAACCAGACTTGATGAATTAATCAAGGGATAGAGAACTGATGGTGAAAAATGAGGTCTTGGATATCAAGAATGAGAAAGCTCTAGATCTTGACAAAGGAGCTCTGGACAGAGGACTTCTGGACAAGGAAAATCCAGACAGGGAAACCAGATGAATGGACTGAGAAGAAATCTGGTAAGGCAGCCTAATGCTCAAATATTTAATGGTTATTGTTATGTTTGCAACAAATTGGTCATATGGCTTCTTAGTGTAGAAGTAGGATGAACACAAGTAGACCATCATTCTTAGGTCAATGTTTTAATTGCTACAAGTATGGTCATAAATCAAGTGAATGTAGAATTATGATGCATAACCCTCATAGAGATATCAAATTCTATGAATGAAATAGATTTGGACATGTTGCTAATCGATGCAGATCAAGACAAAGTCAATGGAACAACTAGCCTAGACAGAGAAGTGTTGTATGCTACAGCTGCAACAAATTTGGTCACACTTCTAGATTTTGTTGGTACAAAAGAGGTCTTGTAAAACAGAACATGCAAACTAATGTTAAGGGAAAAGAAAAGATCACTGCAAATGAGATAAAGAAGCAGATGCAAAAGAAATGGGTGAAGAAGAATCCCTCTGCAGAAGGAAATGGATCCACACCAGAAGCCACTTCTAGTAATACCTCTGGAAATTAATTTTAGGTCTCTGCCTTAGGGGGAGTTGTCAAGAAAATCTACCAAACCCCCTACAAGTGATTGGCACTGGAATTTATATGATTCCAGTAGGAAATCAGGTATCTCTCAGACCTTGTGAAATGAATCTAAGGCATCAATGAAGAACATTGTAGATCCACATGAAAATTATCTGCCCCGGAACATAAGAGACAAAGAACCGGTTAAATTAGGGCAAGGGCATTTATTGCAAAAGTAAGGAGTTAGGTTAGATGAAAATAAAAGAATGGTATCCACTCTCATTTGTCACATTGCATTCGAGAGAAAGAAGTTTGAAGAGCTTTGAGGTAATCTTTGCCAATGCGAGAAGAGATCTAAGCAAGAGGAGAATCTACGATCGGCTTCTGTCTTCTAAAGGTATTTATTGTAAAAACCTATGAATTTGTGTGCTTGTAGTCATGTCTACCCCTTTTTTAGTTGAAATGAAAGATATTCCATGCCCTAAGTTCAAATGGAATCTGTATAAATTAGTAGACACTGAGCCCTTAGGAGCATTTTCTTTGGTGTCGTACGGAGTTCTGTATACAAAAGATATTAGGGCATATGTGCATGTGATCATTGAGGATTTGGGTAGTTCACAGTTATTGGAATTGTATTCTAATCACATAGTGCAAGAGGATTTCACTGTAAAACCTGAATTCAAAACCCTAGAAGATAATAAATTTGTGCAATACGTGAAGTTTCCCATATTTGAGGAGGATGAGTGGGTTTGGTACATATTGAGCCGAGTGCATGATGAGTTCATGTGGTTGGAAGTACCATTTAAAATTACCAAGGAAGCTATTTGTGCAGTAATAGGCTTAAATTCCTCTGGTAGACTTCTAGTATTGAAGTTAGTAAAGAATGATGATGTTACTAAAGCGACTGGCTCACATTGGGATAGAAGGGCAATGACTATAGATCATATTGCTAAAAATGATGTAAAATTTGCATCTATGGTCATAGGGTACAAAATTTACCACTCGAGCAAGGAAAATTCTATATCTGGCACTGCCATTTACATAGCATATGAGATTATCAAACAAAATGTAGAGTATGATCTATGTGAAGTTCTAAGAGGTCAACTTCTAGAGAATTTTAAGAAATCAAGAAGGATAAGAAGAATGTGTTCAAGTTCAGAAATTTGTTAATCTGCCTATATTTCTTTTTCACAAGTGAAATAATAGTAATTGGTAAAGTCCAATGGCGGAATGATATTTCGATAGCTGCTCAGATTTGGGATATAATATGATGTCTTGGTGACTGACAGGCCTGGAACACAATCTTGTGGGGTCATTTTAAAAACTTTCAAAATTAGATGCATGCCAGAGAAAGGATCCCTAAAGCCATAGTGGAACAATATAAAGATTCGATATGCTTCATGGTAGATATTGATCAGTGTCACATGGAAGCTGCTAATCCTATAACAGTTTGGATCATGCCTATGGGTTATGAAGTAGATGGAAACATCCTGAAGATATATGTTGAACATCTGCTAAACTCACCTCTGGATTTTAATGAAGAAAGGTTTGGCACCTATGCAAAGAAAAGTCTGCAAGTCCACTCAAAATTGAAAAAGCCAGCATTAGTTAGGAGAGTTAGAAAAGAGACAAATGATTTTGCAGAGATAATGGGTCTTCCAGTTGAAAGACTGAAAGAGATAAGAAGACAAAGAGATGAATTTGAAGCAACTAAGGGGAAAGAAAAGGCAACATCAACTGGTCCATCTCCTTTTAATACCGAGCAACCAGGAGTTCCCCTATAGCACAGTTAAAATAGGGTGAAGCCTTCGTAAGAAGGAAGAAGAAAAAAGTGCAAGGACTTACAAAGTTGCATTCGTAGATGAAGAGGAAGAAACAGACTCGAAAGAGATAGTAAGAGAGCTAAAAGCCACTAGAACTCATGCAGTCAAACTCAACAAGAGGAAGCCTTCTAGCAAAAGTGAAGAAGCCCAGAAAAAGTCAAAGGTTGACAGGCCAAACATGTCTGTGGAAGAATTTGAAAATGCAACAGTAGTAGACGGTAATCTCATACCACTATGTGAGCTATATGATAGTTTTGATGAATTAGAAAAGAAGACTCTTGAAGAAGCTGTAGTCAAGCACTTAAATTTTTTAAATAGAACTTTAGTTGAAATCATGTCTGGCTTACCCACAAGCCTATATAATTCTTTGGAATCAAGGAGAGAAAGTGCCAGAATTGAGGAAGAGAACTTGAGGAAAAGAGTTCTTACTGATCTATGCCCAGAAATGGGAATTGAAGAAATGGATTCACTTCTTCTAAGAGTTAAAAATGAATTCAAAAGCAAATCAAGAGTAAAAAAACTCATGATTGGTGACATAGATGCTATTATGAGTGAGACTAAGACAATTTTGGAAGAGTTCTTGTCAAAGGAAAAGGTAAATATTGAGGAAGTCAATACTAAATAGGCTCAAGGAAATGAGGAAGTGAATGTGGAGGTGAATAAATCAAAAGAAGCTAATGAAAATGAGAAGAACATAAATGTATTTGATCCTCCAATATTTGAGGATACTCAGACTTCCCCCAATGCTAAAAACACTAAGACACCTATGGTGACTAAAGTCCCCAATGAGGTGAATGTTGAAGAAAAGGAAGTGAATGATGAAGAAAAGGGAACACCAAAAGTCATTCCAGAAGCTCAATCTAAGATTGATAAGGGAAATCATCATGCAAGCAGTTCAAAAGAGTATAAATAATCCCTATTTGAGTAGGAGGTAGAATCAGATTCTGAGTTTGATGAGAATTCAATCAACCTATCTATCTTGTCTCCAATCCAGATGCTGAAAGTTTCCAAAATAGCTCAAGATAAAGCCAATGAGAAAATATTGAAATCGCACACTAAAGACAGTAAGCTATTGAAACTCGCCTTTGGAGTCCTTCAGAAATTATTGCCTATGCATGTTATGGACCCATCAGGCTCCACCTCTGGTGAGCTGAAGAAATTGATAAACTCTGTAGAATCTCATTTCAAATCTTTTGAGGATTCGGCTCTAGTCACAGTGAGAAAGGAATTTAAGGAGGAAAGGCTTGGCAACCTAATCAAGTTAATTGTAAGATACAAGAAGTTGTTAGGCACCTGCATACAGAATATCCAAGGTGCTATAATTGAAGGAGGAAATGTGTATAAAACCTGCTTAAACTTATCAAAATTTATTGAGGCTAATGAGAAGAAGATAAAAGATATTGAGCAGCAGTTGGCTATTATTTCCAACACCTTTGATCCATTGGTTGGCAGTGTATGTCATCAAGATAGTCAGGTAATATCCTTGCTTGACCAAATAAAGAATCTGAAGTTTGAAAATGAAAGGTTCATTAGCAGAGTAAGTGATCTCAAGGGGCTGATAAGTCCAAAAATTGAGATGATGGTGAATGCTTTGAAAGAAGCAAGAGGTGTTGTGATCACCCCTTGATCTGGTAAGTTTGGAAGCTGCAGAAACATTGTATTATCTTTTATGTGGACATATTACCATTTTGGAGAGTTTGAGGAGTATTTGGGACTCTAACTTAGGTGGACTGAAGAATGTCTTTGCAAACATCTTCAAATTTCTGTAAGTCTCCAGATATACTTGTACAGTTTTTGCAATTTTGGTTACCCCAATTTTTTCATTGATTTCAAAGGGGGAGAGAGATTGTAGTGAAAAATGCATTAATATGCTTAGGGGGAGTAATATTTTGCAATGGTGCAGTACTCAGTATTTGGCGGTATGATAGTCTCGACACTTAGTCATTTTTCACAAGTGTTGCCATCAATGTCAAAGGGGGCGATTGTTGGCATATGGCTTTGTAAGATAGTTTTTGTGTTCAAATGTTGTCATTGATGGCAACTGATGTCATCCCCTTGGTCTGAAGTTATGCATTCAGTCACACCGGTAGGTAAAGTGAAAATTTGTGTATTATCAATAAAATACTTAAGGAATAGCGTATCTAGTTCGATAGCTTCATTGGATCATCATTTTGTGTTTTGGATCGCTAAAATAGCTTGTTGAGCGCATGGATTATCCTTCCATTGAATTTTGTAGTGTTACACTTGTCGCTAGATGAGTTTGGAGGTCTGGTAGGACATTTTATGTCTATTTGCTTGATAGATCCGACTCAGTGTAAGTGGTGCATTTTGGATGTATAAAGTGAACTTATTTAAGTCATTTTCAAATTCAAATGTTTAATTATTTTCCCTAGCTATTGTCTAGCCAACTTTTTTGGATACACATCAAAATTATTCATGATTTGGGCTGAAAAGTTACAAATATTATTAAGTTTTGTTGTGCCGACCTATGGTGATTAATTCCTTAGAAGTGGATATACTTAGATGATTGATCATATCACTTTGTGCAATGAAGAAAGTGTGTGTGTGTGTGTATTGTGAATGCTTAAGGAGTATTTGAGTGATTTCATGTGTAGTTTCAATTTCGCATAAGGTTTTTGTGTGCGAACTTGAGTAGATTAGGATAGAAGTTCATCATTAGAGCTTAACTGGAATTGCAATCAAGCATTGGTAGATGCTATCTATTCAGTTCATTCTTTTTTGGATCTATTCCAACTATTGTAAGGGAAGTGAGCCCCATCTTTTGAGCAGTGAGCTCTAGGTAGTGAGCCTTAATGCAAGTGCATTCTCATTTTGTAATATTTATTTTGAGTATACTCATAACTTATTCTGGATTGGTCATCCACCATGGTTTTTCCCCTAATAGGGTTTCCACGTAAAAATCGTTGTGTTATGGTTATGTGTTTTTTTATTTTATGTTTTTGCATATTGACTTTGATCAAATTTTTTAAGTGGATTAAAGATCAGAATAAAAGAATTAATTTTTGCAGAACACTAATTCACCCCCCCTCTTAGTGTTGCTTTTTTCCAACACTAGTAATTTTCATTTTAGTAAACATACTTTAAAACCAATGTATTAATCTTATTTTCGGGCTGCTACAAGCCAAATTGGAGAAGTGAAAGGTCAATACCAGGGAGGGAGAGTTTGGAGGAGTGAAACTCAAATGAAAGATATAGAGGCAGGGACAAGACACGTGAATTGCTTGACATAATACCTCAAAGAAATTTTTGAAATAAAAATGCAGAGACAGAGGCTGGGGATAGGATCTATTGAAAGAATTCCTCAAGGAAATTTGACCTCATGGAATGTGATAATTGGAGGGTATGCACAAGCTAGAATCATTGAAGGGGATTTAGTAATTTCAAGCAAATGTAATTGGTAGGCATAAAGCCGAATCCTTTTTCCAAAATGGGGAATTCAAAAATAAGGTAAGGTCATCCATCATTTTAAATAGGTACGATATTCTTGTGGAGAATATTGGTGATGCTAAATGAAACAATATGAAAAATAGGCTTGCAATATACTAATGAGCACTGTATCAGATACCTAGAATAATGAAGGGATGTTTATCAAGCATAACAACAGGGAGAAAGAAGAGGAGGATATAAGAAAGTTGGTGTAGTAGTTGATGTCATATCTAAATTGACGTATGAGCATACAATGTATGAATAAAATGTGATTGGGAATATTTTCAAAAGTATTATACTTATGAAAAACACAAATTTCAATTTACAAGGTATATGAGCAATGAACATAAATATTTATAAATACTATCTATATACCCTTTCAGGTATTATTAAATCCTCTATAACACTTAATATATTCATCACAAAAATATTAAAGACAAAATCCTGCTTCTCTCTGTTGCAATATTATCATTACCTAAACTGTGGTAATTGATACTTACTTGACATCACAAGGAGTACTCCAAAATTGATGGAGGAATTTGTAAAGACTAAAATCTTCATATCTCCATCTTTGCTTCGGTCGATGATCTTATAGAGACCTCCTTCTATTGGGCGACTTGAGTTCCTTGAGTATGGTGACTCACCCTCAAATCTCATCTTGGCCCATATATTCTCTTACTTCTCACAGCTCAAGTTATGCATAGAAAAGATTCTTTCTATGTAATTCATTTCCCACCATTCATTATTATCTTAATTATTTGCATACAAGAGAAAGTACTCTGAGTTTCCCAAAAACCCTATGCACTTCCTCTACAAGCTACTCAAAAAGCTTAGACAAGAGAATGTCTCTAACTTCTTTTGTTATGGACCACGCTTTTTACCCATGTTGCTAATGCAATGTATATATCCAATATCTCTATTATACTTGGCATATAATAGGTTCAACTCTATCCTAGTCCTCCACAAGAGCTTTCCACATACCCCCCTCTACCCTCTACCCAAAAATGATTATTATTAACAAAAAGAAAAGTTGTTTTATTTCTAAAACCAAAAATCTGATAAAATCTCAAAATCTCTAATAAAGCATCAAATTCCTTTACGACAAAAAATTTGAGACTATACATGAACTTGCATACAAAACCTTCTATCCTTTTAATATTTTAACTGTCCAATAATTACAGCATTCCATTTTAATATTTTATTTTATCTTGTCATGTTTCTCACACTTTTAATTTATTTTATTTCATTTAATATTATATTGCACAATTTAATTTATTACAAACAATAATCATCAATATATATATATATATATACATTTATATTTAATTACCAAACTGCTTATTAATTAGTAATTTAATTAATACCTTGATTAACCAAAACAACATTAATAAAGAAAATTTAAATCAAACAACCTAAATAAAAAATTATCAAACATCATGAAAGAGCCAATAATGGAGGGGCACTACATCCCCCCCCCTAGAATTTGACTTACTCATGTAAGTTGCAAAGTTAGAATAAAGCATACACACACTAGTTCAAAATTTGTTAAGTAATACCACGTTCACCTTTCCTTAATGTAAATACAAGCAACATCAAATAATCAACCAAACCAATTGTTAAACAATTACCTAAACTTTAACCAAGGTCGAGAAGCAGGACCAATTGACCACACACATAAAACGACGTTGACGAGGTAATCGACTAGATACTCATCCTCCTCAAGGACGATGGCTAGGGTAGGGGACCTTTGCCATCTCCATTTTCAACAACATTTCTGTTTGGTT
Source organism: Sequoia sempervirens (assembly GCA_007258455.2). Taxonomy (NCBI): domain Eukaryota; kingdom Viridiplantae; phylum Streptophyta; class Pinopsida; order Cupressales; family Cupressaceae; genus Sequoia; species Sequoia sempervirens. The sequence continues at coordinate 11,153 of VDFB02259576.1, forward strand.
TTAAGGCACACTCAGACCTGACAGTTCAGGTGAAGTCGATGCCTAGTACTTGCATCAAAGTGTTAGTTCCACCCGACCATGTTGAACCCTAAGGTCCACCCCCTTGTGGAGATGACAATAAGGAACCACTACACAAACAGTCAAGCAAACAAGGGCTAACATGACCCCAACATACAAGGTGCAACAAGAAAAAACATAAAGAACAACCACTTCTAGAGGGACAAGAACAACAAGGGGAAAATAATAAGACATACTAGATTGCTATAGGGGAGAATTTCATCGCATATCTCGATATGTGTTACCTAATGTGAATCTTCCTAGGTCCCGTCCCCCATCCTGGGATACCCTGGAAACCTCAATCGATCCCCGACCCCCATTCTAACTCATGTGGGATCAACATACCTTTCAAGAGGACAAGGTAGTTGATCTTTTCCATTCCAGGCCTTCCCACTCATCTCAATCCTAAATGAGCACTTGAGCCATGAGTGAGGCATACCATTATCTTGACTAATGTGAACTACCCAACTCCCTAATTCATTTTAAGTTATCATTGGGTTAAAGAAACTCTCAATGAGTTACCCTGTGCACCAATTTGGGTCCCGAACCCCACTGAGAGCCACTCCCCCTACTTGCAACTAGAAAACCCAACACATCAAACAGGGTAAATCCATCTTGCACACCGAAACAAAGCCACAAGAATCACATTTCCCAAGCATGGCATGAAACATCTTACTCTCAATTTTCCCAACCAAAATCACAAGTAAATAGTGCAAGGCTAAATACCCTAATGCACACAATCCAAGAATAAAGATCAACCACTTTCAAATGACAAAATCATGAAACCACCCACTTCCATGTGAAACAACATAAAACTCATGCAAGCACTCGTGGATTGATATGGGTTGTCCTGGTGGATCTTCCTAGGCCTTGGCCCCCATCCTGGGTTACCCTAGTAGGCCCCCATACAAACTCATGCATGTAAAAACCATACCCCCCTCTAACCTCTAGAAGATTACCATAACAATTTCTCACAAGAACTCCCTTATAACACAAATCCCAAAATCAACTCAAAACCAAAATCAACCTCAATAATCAAAAACTTCTCATTTTTACTTATTGAACACCTCAAACTAGATGAGCAACAAATAAACATTTCAATCATGAATTCAGCCTACACAATAACACCCACTTTCAAACAATTATCAAATTCACCCCCAATTTCCAATAAACGATGCGGTATTAAATTCATCCAATCCTTGCATCACAAACATAATTACTCCACAGATAAAACATTAATTCCATTTTGAACAATAAACAAATTCACCCAAACTCCACCAATCCAACACATTATTTCAACAAGTAAACATTCGACAATCAACCATGAACACATTATTTCCACTTTTCATTTTAGTCACCAACTTAATTACTTAACATTATCCCGAAGACATACAAGATAACAAGTTAGGTAAATTCCAATCTAAAAAGTAACATTTATGTATATATATTATCAAATCAACATTCTAACCAATTGAAGATAAACATCATTGTGCAGTTGAATGACCAACTCTATAATATATACCATATGAAATTAATGACAACATTTCTATAATCTTGACAAAGAATTTATACTTCCCTCGAGTCTAATTGCTCAATTTTAAGTTCAATTCCAAAGATTATTTACTCCAAATAGTTCTACTTGAAAATATCTATAGTAGCAATAATCCAATTATTTAAATTACACGACAACCCTCTTAAATACTTATAACTAATTAATCCCCAAAATTTCAACCCTTAGAAATATTAACTTTTCCTAACTCTTAATTATTGAGGTATTAAATATACCAATTCCCTTAAAATTTACCCAAACCAATTTCTTTCAACCGTTTAAATATTCTTTAGGTAATAACCATCCAATAAGAAATCCCAATTTAAATTCTTTATTAAATAACGTTGTAGATTTCCTCTAAGTCATTCTTTTAAATAAATCTCTCAACTGTCTAAATATGATTAAATCTACTTCCCCCATTTCATTGTATACCCTATCTTCATTTTGAACCATTATCTATCATTTCAATGACTTGAATATCTATTTATTAGGCATACACTATCACATACTTTAACATTTCTATAAATGACAAATCCATAAATAATTATTAATCTTTTGCGATATATAACAATAGTACGCATATAAACATATGCACATCATAATCACACGTAAAGTATATTCGTATATATTTAAATCTCTAAAAATATCTTTACCAACGTATAATGTAATCATGTTCACACTAAACATAAAATGTCTCCTTTTGTATAAAGCACTCAAAACTTCAAACTAATAACCAATCCAACTATTGCTATAAATGACAGTTGAGTATCAATAACTATACTTGAATATAAATCTCTAAATTTATTTACACTATCTATTGATTAGGAAATTTTATTATAAATGTGAATACTCTCAAATATTGACAAAACAATCTAAATAAATATATAACATTGGTTGTTTAACTATTCATTAACAATAACCTTGCATTTATTTTCAAAATCAAGATAAAAATCGTTATACATATTAAATATATTGTTATATATATTTAACTGCACAGGGTAAAGGATGTCATACTGTTAAAACCTAATTGTGCACATTATTAGGATCTATAATTTTTATTTTAGTAAACATACTCTAAAACCATTGTATTAATCTTATTTTCAGACTGCTACAAGCCAAATTGGAGAAAGGAAAGTTCAATACTAGGGAGGAAGATTTTGGAGGAGTGAAACACAAATGAAAGATACAGAGGCAGGGACAAGACACGCGAACTACTTGACACAATACCTCAAAGAAATGTTTGAAATAAAAATGTGGAGATAGAGGCAAGGCACACGATCTGTTGACATAATTCCTCAAGGAAATTTGACCTCATGGAATGCGATAATTGGAGGGTATGCACAAGTTGGAATCGTTGAAAGGGCTTTAGTAATTTCAAGCAAATCCAATTGGCAAGCATAAAGTTGAATCCTTTTTCCAAAATGGGGAATTCAGCAACGAGGTAAGGTCATCCATCATTTTAAACAAGTACAATATTCTTGTGGAGAATATTGGTGATGCTAAATGAAACAATCTGAAAAATAGGCTCGCAATATACTAATGAGCACTGTATCAGATACCCAGAATAATGAAGGGATGTCTATCAAGCATAACAACAAGGAGAAAGAAGAGGAGGATATAAGAAAGTTGGTGAAGTAGTTGATGTCGTATCTAAATTGACGTATGAGCATACAATGTACGAATAAAATGTGAATGGGAAGATTTTCGGAAGGATTGTACTCATGAAAAACAAAGATGTCAATTTACAAGCTATTTGAGCAATGAACATAAATATTTATAAATACTATCTATATACCCTTTCGGGTATTATGAAATCCTTTATAACGCTTAACATATTCATCACATAAATATTAAAGATTAAAATTCTTGCTTCTCTCTGTTGCAATATTATTGTTACCTAAACTGTGGTAATTGATACTTACTTGACATCACAGAGAGTACTCTAAAATCGATGGAGGAATTTGCAGACTGAAATCTTCATATCTCCATCTTTGCTTCAATCGATGATCTTATAAATACCTCCTTTTGTTGGGCGGATTGAGTTCCTTGACTGTGGTGACTCACCCTCAAATCTCATCTTGGCCCATATATTCTCTTACTTCTCACAGAGCTCAAGTTATGCGTAGAAAATATTCTTTCTACGTAATTCATTTCCCACCATGCATTCTTATCTTAATTCTTTGCATACAAGAGAAAGTACTCTAAGTTTCCCATAAACCCCACGCACTTCCTCTACAAGGTACTCAGAAATCTTAGACAAGAGAATATCTCTAACTTCTTATGTTACATGGACCGCGCTTTTTACCCATGCTGCTAATGAAATGTATATATCCAATATCTCTATTATACTCAGCATATAATAGGTTCAACTCTATCCTAGTCCTCAGCTTTCCACATGCCTCCCTCTGCCCTCTCCCCCAAAACAATAATTATTAACAAAAAGAAAAGTTGTTTTATTTCTAAAAACAAAAATCCGATAAAATCTCAAAATCTCCAATAAAGCATCAAATTCCTTTACGACAAATAGTTTGAGACTATGCATGAACTTTCATGCAAAACCTTCTATCCTTTTAATATTTTAACCATCCAATAATTACAACATTCCATTTTTATATTTTATTTTATCTTGTCATGTTTCTCACACTTTTAGTTTATTTTATTTCATTTAATATTATATTGCACAATTTAATTTATTACAAACCATAATCATCAATATATATATATATATATATATATATATATATATATATATATATATATATATATATATATATATATATATATATATATACAAACTGCTTGTTAATTATTTAATTATCAAACATCATGAAAGAGCCAATAATGGAGGGGCACTACAGAAACAAATTGAGTAGAAAACTGTGCACTTGGAATATGAATCTAGGGTTGAAAATTGAGGATCAAGTCGCCTAGGGTGACTATGTCCTCTTTGAGCAACTTCAAGTCTATTTTGCAATCGTCTAGTATCAAATTAAGGCCTTCTATTTCCACTTATCGCACTATCAAATCACTATTGAATATTGTTGTAACTGAGTTTTCATTTGTTGTTAAGGTGTAGGGTTTGATTGCAAAAATGAATGAATTACCTTCAATCTTCTCACAATCTTCTTCAAATTTGAAACCTACACATTCAAAGAGAGGAATAGTTCTACCATATAGGAGCTTGCTTCAGTCAAACCTCATTTTGGTGTTTCCACCTCCACAATGGCAATGTCAATGAAATATAGATAAATGATAAATGAATGATGAATCAACTATATCCTATAATTCACCACTCAAAATTGATTTCCTTGAAGGATTGAAGTCATACACATCTCCTCAAGTCTTGATTATAGTTGTGTAATGATGGAAAAATCCCCCCCCTAACTTGGCCTTGATTTAATGTTCCAATATGTCTAGCATATTCACATTAGGTCTTGGGCCCTTGTGAACTAATGAACTTAAATGGTACCTTGCTAAAGTTTTGTGAAGTGTTGCAATACAATTTCACACTTTTCCAGGGTTTTCATTAATAATTGGGATTTCTTATGCTTTAATTGGCCTTATTTTGCAACCACAAGCCTCATATAATGTATCTTTTCGAGGATAATCCCAACACAAATCAATGTATCCAATCGTAATTTTGGTTTTTTCAACTTGTGTGGCCCAAATTTAGTGATCTAGGACTCATTCACCACCTTGGACGAATGAGTCTCACCTAGGTTTTTAGGTCTCGAACCTGGTTTCACACCTTTCTAAGCATTTTGAAAAATGGTCCCAAAAATTATACCTAATGGGACTCATTCGTCACCTTGGGAAAATGAGTCCTATTTGGCCCAAAATCAAAATTAATTCAAATTTTTGGTGGATTTTATCCTCCTAAATCTGATGTCAGCTTGTAGTGTTGTAATTTTAGGAATTCTTGCATAATTGAGTATAAATACAAGTTTGTTTCACTCATTTTCACCCCAAGCATTCAAATATTCATCCTTATAGCAAGTTTGAGTTCACAAGATCATTCAAGTGTTTAGAAAAGCATTCAAGAGCATTCAAGGGTAGATTATCAATCATTTGAGAGTAGCATTCAATCATCAAGCATCATGTCAAAGATCTGATGCATCATGTTTTTTTGGAGCTAACAATTGTGATGTAGGGTTTATGATTCAAGCTAGCATTTTATTCAAGATCTATCACTTTCAAGCAAGAGTCAAGATCTACATCCATTGGAGCCACTCACACATGTTTGCAACACTTCATTGATAGGGTTTGGTGAGTTGCAACATCAAATTTTGTTCATTCATCATTCTCCTTTCCTATTTCATTCTATTTCAAAGTTTGATTACCAAAATGGGGTTTGACCAAGGAAAACCCCTATCCACTAACAAAACAAAAATTTTCCCTCTCTTTAGTGTGTTATTTGTAGGTTTATATTGAAGAAACATTGAAGAGAAAGATTGGAGAAATTTTTCAAAGTGCATAAAGTTGTCAAAGTTGTCATCAAGCTTTGAAGAACATTGGAGAACACCTGCAGGTTGATTTATAGAGATTCAGATCTAGAAACTTGAAGAAGCAGATTGAGCAGACTGAGAAGAGTAGATCTAGATCTCGAAGTTTCAAAAAACCCTAACTGAAATGATTCGCCACTTCTAGTGAATGAGTCCTAGTTTTGGTCAAAATTCATTTTTTTGCAGATTCAGATACCCATTTGCTAGATTCATGTTCTCGCACAGAAACCCAGATTCTAGATTGATTCACCCAGCTTGGTGAATGAATCCCACTCAGCATTAAATGCATAAATTCTAGTGTTTTAGACGTCCTTCTAGTCATCTCTAGATTTCCAAGTGCATACCTTCTATTATGTAGCTTTATGTTTTGTTTCATTTGCATTTCTAGGTCATTTAGTGAAGCTTTTCATCATACTAGGGTTTTGCATTTCATCTTGCATTATACTTTCCATTGCATTAGTCTTTCCAAGTTCTTACTTGGTGGTGAACCCCTTATTAGTTTACAATCAGTCCCTAGGACAACCCTATTGCAAGATCTATTTCTCCTTTGCATTGGGATCTCTAGGGTTATCCTTGAACGAAATTGGAAAGTGGGTGTGCTCTATGTCCTAAACCATACGATAGCACCATACCACTTTTTCTACATTTCAAGTTGTTTTATTTTCTTGAATACCTACAAGGGTTAGGTCTCACAAACTATGTGATAACATAAACATGAACAAACTTATATGTACACTTTGACATGATGCTACAATAAATCTTTGAAATTTTGCTCTTGACTTGCTTGATAATGTTCTTGATCATAATTTCTCCAATAATTTCCACTTTTTGCTAGATATCTTTCAAATGATGAAATAACTATGTATTTATATGCAATTATTCTAATTTCTCAAAAATTAAATCCTGATAGCTAACATTGGATATTTGAAATTTAAATAATAAAATGTCAACTCTAACATATGTTGGAATCAAGGAACACTGAGAGGAGGGGTGAACCAGTGTTATGCAATTTTTATCTTTATTAATCTAATCTTTAAAGCACTTATAACATTCAACCAAAAGAAATATGCATGACTATAAAACAAGCAACCAGTTCACCATAACACAAGGATTTTTACATGGAAACCCTATTAGGGGAAAAATGAAAATGGAGTTCAATCCACAATATTATCTGAGTATACTCAAAAGATGTTTACAAAATGGGAATGCACTTGCATTCAGGCACACTGCCTAGAGCTCACTGCTCAAAAATAGAAAAGCTCACTGCCTTACAGTCAATGTCAAAAGACAACTAGAGTGGTGAACTATGAAATAGCACCTACAAATGCTTGAGAATAGTTATGGTTAAGCACATTAATCACTTTCTTGACCTTTTGTCTAATTCTTCTCTTCTGCTTTTTCTAATTTAACTCACATCACAAATCCTTTTATGCACAAGTGAAACTGTGCATAATCGCTCTACAATCCTTCTAAAATTCACAACATACATCAACACACTTTGTACATACATCAAAATGATATAATATATCTGCAACTAAATATTTAATCACTATATGTCGGCTTCAACAAAATATGAAATATTTACAAACTGTCAGCTCAATCCATTTAATTAATTTTCAATGTGCACCAACCAAAGTTGGCCACAACATAGTGAGGACCCAAATCAACATGCTTGAACACAAAAACACTTAAATAGTTACTCCTCGAATATCCACAACGATTACAATCACTTAGTCGGCCTTCATGCACTGTTAAACATAAAATTAATCAATCGGATCTTCTAACTTACACACGGATCGATACAAGGCTCTAAGATTTAAGAATAACAGAGATCATATACCAAACAACCTTCCTTGAGATCCACAGCACAAAAATATAATGTAAAATTACATGTGAATCGATGAACATAATTTTGTCGGATGCTCTGTTCTAACTTGACAGATAATCAATGATCTTCGATCTGACTTTCGGTATGATCAAATGCTGACGTGTGGATTGAATCACTGATAATTTTTTCCATCAATGACAACACCAGATGACATGTACAGTGTCTCTTGCCAACAACATATTCAATTTTGGAGGAAAAATATGGGGACTAAGTCACCTAGGGCTATTTAGTCTTGGCCCTATTTTAGAGAAAGGAATGCTCTCATGAGGACTAGCAAGTTGTGTTATGCCAAATAACTCATGAGCCACATGGATCTATTGTCTAGAAAGATGCATTATGCTAGGTTTCCATGCAATATGATGGATTCCACAAGGATGGAAAGTTTTGTTATGCTAGACACTCATAAAACACATAGCTCTACTATCAAGAAAGTTGCATTATACTTGATGGCCATGTTAAAAGGGGTTCTCAAGTTCAATCCATGGACTAACTTTCCAAAGTATCACCTAAGAAGGTGCATAAACCTCTAAGAAGATGACAAATTTTCTTAAGAAGGTGCATAAATGTTAAAGAAGATGATGAAAAACTCGCCTAAGAAGGCGCATAAACATCTAAGAAGATGATGACAAACTCACCTAAGATGGCACATAAACATCTAAGAAGATGATGAAAAATTGTCTAAGAAGGTGCATGAACAAGAAAAGGCCAAAACCTCAAGGGGTGTTATAAACAGCACCACCACAAAAGGTGCTTTACAAGAATAACAAAGGGGCATTGCTTAATACATGAAGGATCACGCCTTATGGAATATCACACATGACATCACAACCAAGAGATGAAAAGTCATGGAATAAAAAATTCACACCTTAGGGAATACTAACCATAGCATTACCTCCAAGGGGAACATTATATGTCAAGAAAAGTCACACCATTAGGGGACATGAAGCCTAATATCACCACCAAGAAGACACTACCATAAATTGAGAAATTCACACTTCAATTGACAAGGTCACACTTTCTAGGAGATGCATGCTATCATCACTAAAAAGGGACCCCTTTTTATATGAAAAATGAGTGGGGGACCATATGCCCCCCTTAAAATGTTAGTGTACTCACTGCACTAATATATTAAGGAGATACAAAGGAATCCCTTGCTAGAAAGAATACATCTAACACAAGACTACCTAACCCCTTTCCCCCCAAGTGTAGGGACAAAGAGAATCCCAAAAAAGGATGATGATATGTTGCTCCTTGCAAGATGAAATATTATTACATAAAGCTTAATGTATACCTCCATGCATGGTAATGAGTATTGTGTGATGTTATAACTACCACATGACAAGAAGCAACAACTGGTGTTATTTATCTTTGGAGAATCTTGCATGATTAAGTGAAGGTCCTTGTGATGTTTCATTATTTTTTAAGGACAATAACCAAGACCTCTTGTTGTTTCTTGTGTGTTAAGCTCTATGAGGACACAAATACCCTATTCTTTTACACCACATCCTTTTCCACTATAGCCAGATTGTTTCAAAAGTTGATAACCTCTTCCATAAATGACTTCAATTTCTTTCAAAGAAGGTGGTTTTTTCGTAATCACTTTCATCATATTGTAAGAGACGGGGACCAACCATGTTCAAGGCCCCAGGTCATAGAGGGCCAAGAGCGGAAGGCTGCCCTAACTTACCTCAACTTAACGAGGTGTTAGGAAATGTCAGACGAGAATGATGAGAACTATAAATTCCTTCAATCACCCTATAGACCCGAGATATAAAATGGGGTTGGGCGAATTGGTTTTCAAGTTTAACGCTACTCCTTAGGAATTTCTTTGTCCGAAGACAAAAGCACGGTTCTGGGACGACAATGTGGCGTGTTGGTGTCTCTCAAGTGCATTGGCATCCACACTACCAGAGGACTAGAGAGACAAGGCTAAACTCTACAAAAAAATACTAACATCCTAGCTAGCTACTTCTAAAGGGATAAAACAATGCTATGAAGTAAAAAAAATATGCTCTAATATGATCAAATAAAAACACAAGAGTTAAGGTGGCAAGAATGATCTCACAAAGGAACTCGTTCGCTAGCTAGCTCCTAGTAGCACATTCACCTACACACAAAGGAGAGGAAAATTGTTGGGTGGTTGTATAGGGGCCTACCTTAGTCAGACCCTCATTTAGGTGTTTCCACCTTCATGGACAACCAAGAAAGCGATAATGGAGAAATAGTATGATAAAGGAAGAAATAAAGTAAAGAACACTAAAACACTACAAAACATTAAATGTGCTTACTCAACCAAGTAATAGAGGAGAGAAGTGGGAATCTTACCACCTTCACCAAGAACACTCAAGGCTAATGGGGGAGAAAATGAGAGTACTCGAGCCTTTGTTGCAATGGTGTTGTCCCAACACTTTCTCTACTGAAGTGATGGAGTGAAGTTATTGCTGCTATGGAGTGCAAAAGTGCTACTAAAAGTGTTTGGGAATGCAAGAAGTGAGTGCAAGAGAGTGTGAAGAAGTTGATTTGAAAGCTTAGAAGATCTTAAATGCATGTACAAGGAGAGAATTTGAAGAAAAGATGAAGAAAACATCCATATTTAGGTTGGTCGATAGAAGAGGGTGTTACAAGTCGACTACCAATGAGAAGTGTAATGCTTATGCAGGCTCCAGCCACAGGAATCTTCCAGGGATGTAAGTGTGTCACGCAGATGTCTCTGATAGAAATTCCTCCACGGACACTCAAAACAGGCACCAAGTGGGATGAAGGCAGCAGGCTTATGTGTATTTTAGCCTCTGAACTTGGTTTTCTAAAATGGAGAAAGGCAAAAGGGGAATTTGCATAAGGGGTGCAAATTCACTCCTATACACATATGTAGATATGTAATTTGTATCTCCCTCATTGTTAGTAGTTATTAAATCAAATGTTTATGATGATTCACCAATGGTTTGTATGGATATCGTTGCAGTTTGTTTCTCTTTTTTTGATTTTGATGGTGAAATCTTATGTTCCCCCATGAATCTAGGTATGAAATCTAATGATCCTAAATAATCATCTAATAGCTTTGTTATAGATGAAAGGCACTCATCTTTGTCTTCAATTTGTAAAGGTTTCACTTTTGAAGTTGGTATCAATGTGGTAATAGGGTTCTTCACTCTAGTTTTAGTTTCTAAAGGTTTCACTTTTGAAGTTGGTATCAATGTGGTAATAGGGTTCTTCACTTTAGTTTTAGTTTGTAAACAATTTTCAGACTTAGGATCAGCTTTGACTATGTAAACCTTATTTTTGTATGTGTATTTCATTGAATGATGAATTTGTAGAGAAGGGGAATTCATCACCCCTGAGGCTCCAGGTCACGGGAGATCCCCAAGGAAAAAATTTCCCTAAACTACCTCAGGTTATTTGATAGGTAGAGAGAGAGGTTGTAAAGGAAGGGAAAATAATGTACTTTGTCCCCTCTACTAAAAATGGGTGTATCCAAAAAATGGTGATTCAACCACAGAGGTTTCAAACTATAGACTAGACATCTCACTTTCTAAGGAAATAACTACAGGAATCCAACTCCATCACGGTGCACTAGCATCTTATATGGACAAATGTTTGATAAACAACCAGAAAGCACAAAGGACCTACTTACAACCCAACTGTTGAGGTTTCATAGTTTCATAGATAAAATACAAAAAGTAACTTTCAAATGCAATAAGAAGAATACGAAAAAGCTATTCTAGTATGAAAATGACAAAGGAGTAGGAAAAGATACCTTTCCACTCACGAAATCTAATCCTTTAATCATAACTCCAAACAAATGAATCAACACCTGCACACAAGGAAGTAGAAAAAGTGTTGGGTTGTGTTTTGAGGTTTTCCTTAGTCAGACCCTTGTTTTGGTGTTCTCACCTCCATGGATGGCCAAATATGTAACGAGATAGAGAAATCGATAAGGAAGAGAAAGGAAAGACACTATCAAATAGAGTGCAAAGATAGTTTGAATCCTACTCTATAAGACATAATGATGCAAATAAATAACAATAGAAATATCAACTTTCCTTCTGCTAGCACTCAAGGCCAAAACGAGAAGATGAGGAGAGGCTATGCCTTTCCAAGAGGATGGAGGTTTGTAGACCCTATAAATACAATAATACTACAATAAGAAGGTGATGTGGAGTCCAAGAAGGGAGCTTGCAATAGCTATAGGAAGAAAAAGTGATCAAGAAGAGAGTGAGAATGAGCTTGAGAGAGTGATACTTTACATGAAGGAAAGAGAAATTTGCATGAAAGAGTGAAAGAATGAGTTTGAATGCTTGAAATGGAGGTAACTAGTCATTTTTTTGTTTCAGACCAAGGATCGATAAAAGATGTTAGATTTGCAACCAACTAGAAACATAACACCTTTACAAATTATAGGGATAGGAATCCTGTCAAGATGATAGCACGGTGCAAGGATGCCCCTGAAAAAATTCCTCCACCGATGCAAAAAGACAAGGCCATGTAGAAGAAATAAGTTGGTGGTGATAGGTTTACATCATCAAACTTATAATTTCAAAGGTAAGGGTAAATAAATGGGGAATGTGCCTAGGGTGCAAGTTCATGCCATTACATTTTTCCTCCACTTTAGTGAGCATACGTGTTAGTGTGGATACAAGCTAAAGTAGAAAGAGATTGGAGAGAATATACCAATAGCATTGAGGAAGAAGATCTTCGATTTGGCACACCTAGATGTGAAGAAAAGAGAAATGGCTCCACAGGTTCTTGGTCCTGCAAAGCTAGCTGAACATGAAAGAGAGGAGGCTTCATAGGTTCTCGGTCTTACAAAGAAAGTTGCAATCTCACCACAAACATGTTAGGCTGCAAACAAAACATGTTAGGAAAAAAATAATAATACACACAAGCTGGAATGATAAGACATAGTTTGATCAGATACATTGATCAAATAATCCTGTGACTATTGCAAACTTCGTTATAGGACAATCACAAAAAAGACAAGTCTAGTCGGGCTACCCCCAAGCTAGACACGAGGATATATGATGTCTGACATCAAGACATAGTGACATCAAATATCAGATAAAGACACATAAATGTAAGACATCAATGAATTCAATTGAAGGAGAAGCTTTCAAAGGGGGTTCCTTTTGTTGGTGTAATTAATTATTTAATTACACTTTATTAAGTTTACTTAGGTTTTACTTAGGTAATAATTAGTTTACTTAATTAATAAGTAAGCTTTATTTAGTTGAGCTAATTTTAGGTTAACATTAGGTTTCATATTAGGGTTTTGCTCAGGGTTTTTTGCATGTCTGATCTTGGTTTCTAAAAATTGCACTAAATCAGATGAACTAATATAAAGTTCCTTTAGGGGGGTTTCTTGCATAATAATATGATTAGAGTGTAGTTTCACTTTAATCTCATATTGATATGATGACAACTCACATGGGTTGTATCTGGATTCTTAGTTTCTTTTGGCCACATCTTGCTCATAGCTTGACACATATCAAATTCACATTGGTTCACATCTCAAATTGAGAGCCTATGGTTAATGATCCAGAATCATATCAGATTCACATCGAGTCACATCTCAGTTTGAGGGCCATTAAATTTATGGTTAATGTTCCAGAATATTCATGGTATTTGCTCCTCTGGATCAGTTTTAGTCACAGTTTGGCATCGACATCGAGATACACATGGCTTTCAAATTCTTTCATCATATCATTCCCTCTTATGGGGAGCATCATTTTATCATCTACTGTTGCTTCATTGATTCCAGGGTTGTTCCAGTTTGTGAGTTTTCTAATGCTCCATGGCATCGGGTCTACTATTGCTTTTTCATGATTCCTTGATTCAATCAGTGATTCTCATTTTGTTTCAGTAGTAAATAGAATTATCCTTCCTTGCTTGCTGGATTCAGGTTTCAGTGTTACTCCATAGTGTTCTTCCAATTCTTCTTTGCAGTAGGTCATCTCATTAAGGGGGGGTTTGTCCCACTGTGTTTTCTCCTCTTTCTCATTCATTGCATTTGTACATGGGTACCTGATCAAGCCTTGTTTTTGGGACCCATTCATGCTTTCTTGCATTCATCCTAGCATTGGGTGCATTTTTTTTAGTCTCCCTAAGTTGCACTTAAGGGTGAGTGTTGGTTTAATTAATTATTAAGTTTACTTAGGTTTTACTTAGGTAATAATTAGTTTACTTAATTAATAAGTAAGCTTTATTTAGTTGAGCTGATTTTAGGTCAACATTAGGTTTCATATTAGGGTTATGAACACATTGCTTTTATAAAGCAATTTATCCCTTGTAATTTCTTAATTCTAAATAATATCAATTTGCACATCTTCATGAAAAGCCCTACTTTTTTATTGTTTTCCTCTTGTGGAAGGATTTTTATGGTTTGCATGTCTGATCTTGGTTTCTAACACCTTTGGTAGGAAACCCTTCAAGACACCAAGGGTTCCATTTAAGGGATCACTCCAATTGAAAGAAATTGCATTTTCCATAAGTTATTCTTTCATCAAGGAATCCTTTTGAAAGATCCTTTTGTCAAGGAATCCATTGGAAAGAATGCTCCTTCTCAAAGGAAAGTTTTCAGACTCTTTCATTTTAGAAAAGTGCTCATTTTTCAAAGGTAAGTTTTCAAACTCTTTCACATACGGGTATGTGCAGGATCATCACGGAAAAAACAAGCCCTTAAGTGGCAAAACATTTAGAAAAATCAGAGTTAGGAAACTTGATGTAAAAGTTTGAATAAGTTATCTATATTATTTCAAAAATATGTAAGAATATAATATGTAGCAAATTGAATTTAGTTTCTAAACTACTAGGTTTATTTTTTTTTAAAATCTATTTGGTGAAAATTTGAAATTTCAATTCAGTAGTACTTAAATTTCAGGGAAAAAATAAGAAGTAGGTGTCTATTTGACCACCCTAACCACAATAAAATGATAATATTTTTTTATAATATTTTAGATATAAGTAGAGGACTCATGTCGCGATGTGATGCATATTTTTTTGTAAGTAAATAATTAATTATAAAAAAATTATTACAACTTTTAAAAAATATAAAAACTCGTATGTCTGACCACCTTAACTTGGTCAAAACTTCATGAAATTCATTTTTTTTTTAATCCTATAGTATGTGAAGCATAGAATGTGACACATGTTTCAAATTCAAAAAATGTGATACCATTTGAAATCTATAGATGTTTTCCAATCATCCTATCAATCAAGACTTTAGTCGTAATTCAAATATAAAATGAATAATAATTATTTATTAAATTCAAAGTAAAGAATAATTTATATTGGTGGAAAGCTGAGAATCTCCTTTAAAAACCCTTTTCGTTTCATCAATTTTGGGTAAAAAAAAGTCGTCAACCACATACCCATCATATCGCCACTTTTTGGCCCATCATGATCCTGCACATACCCATACGGAATCCTTTTCATAAGAAAATTTCATCCATGAATCCTGAGAATACAACGTTTTGGAAAATGACATGCTTCAATAATGGATTCTTTTTTCAAGGAATTCATTTTAAAATTATACACCAAGGAATCCTTTTCAAAAGAATTCACCAAATTGAAAATTAGAACATGGTAGCCCCCCTTAGGATAATATGTGTTGGAAAGGAGCAGATTACATCCTAAGGAGAGACAGGAGAGGCAAAGATGTTGTGGTATAGGATACATAACAAGATGTCTTCATGGTATGTTTTCATGCATTTGAGGGAGAACACATAAGAACCACAACATCAAGAGAGATTGGGGGATCTAAGAACCCGAGGTTAGATTTTATCATAGATACAGATAGATATAACTGTTATATTTGGTTGTGAAACCACCCAAGATCAAAGTGAATGAAGGAAAGCAAGACAAGAACCCAGAGATGAACAAAACTCAACACTCTCCTAGCAATGAACTAGACTCACAATTTGAGCTAGTGTTCTCATTAGCATAGGGAGAGGTGAGGGCTTGTTTATATAGAAAAATAGAGGCAAATAAAACTAAGAGGAATAATAACTCCCCTTAACCCATAATAGGTGGGAGGTTTTACCTACTTGGTAAATGCCAAATACATGGTTATGCCAACTCAGGTAAAGACAAAAAATGGTTATGGGGAGGTGGCAAATAAGTCCAAAAGAGGGTGTGACATTCAACTACCCAAATGTGGGTGTGAATGACACATGTGATTGTATGATTATTCCACATGTACTCCTCCTAACCATTATATTATAACCTAAGCAAGCTTAATAATGTGTGTAGGAAAAATAAATATTCCCTAACATAAGGAAAATAAAAAACCTACACTAACAATAACATAGTGTATGAACAAACGGTCATCAATCCAAAAAGTTCTTAGAACATGAAGAAGAGAACGTAAAGACAAAATAAAAATAAAAATTGGGTCAACATCGAAGAAGGCCTAAATACCCCCAACGCTTTCCATTGTCCCCAATATCGAAAAATAATTTCACAATATATAGAAGAATGATGATAGACATAGAAGTGCATGAAAAAAAATTGTGCATGTATCCAAACACCTACAAGGGTAGAAAGGGTCCTCCAAGAAAGATCACAAACACAAAAATACAAGCATAGGGGAATACAAACACACAAACAAATCTACACTATAGATAAAGATGAGGTACCACCCTAGTCCTCGCCGATCAATAGGTCATCCTAATCCCAATCTAGATCATTGTAGGGTGAGGGAAGATGAACCTACAGGGGTAGGATAGCAAGGGAAGTACCCTCTTACTTTCTTGCAACAAGATCCAAGGAAGAAGACGCCTCAAGTTCTTCTTCATTGAGCTCTTGTGAAGTAAAAGTCATCGACCTTGCAAGGATCAAAGATAGAGCTAGGATATCATCCACCGAATTTAAAATGCACTTCATTGGAGTGCCATGTGTTAATTAGGTGTGAGGAGGCACCCAAGAGCCACTACCAACCTCATCAAGAGGGGAAATGACAAACTCAGGGGAAGCGGGGGCTACCTCTAACACAAGGAAAGTGCAAGAAAAGATAGAACCAACTTCCGAAGAAGGTGAACCCTTCTTCCAACCTCTACTTTCAATGAGGTCATCCTCTAGCTTGTGCTTCAATAGAGGATGTTGAATCCCCATAGAAGAAGTGGAAGCTAAGGAGGAAGAAGACAAATCTGCAACAGACACCAAGGTAAATCCACAAAACTAGTTTACAATTCCAGTGAGGAAGGAAAAGTTGCAAAAAATGCCCCCATGCAAAAAATTTTGGTTTTTGGGGGTTCGAATGAACCCGAAGGAGGTTCGCTAGAACCCTAGTTTGAGAAAACCCATTAAATGTTGGGTCCCACCATTCCTAGAAAAAAAACAAAAGAAAAGCTTTGTGAAAAGGGGGTTCGCTCGAACCCCCCTTTTCCCCCCTTCTCCTCCTTTGGCACCAAAAAACTCTAGAATTTTTCCCTTTGAAGCTCAAGTTGAGGATGAAAATGGAGGAGACTTCATAGACCCAACTAGATGATGGTAGTCCTTAGAACAATCTATCCAACAAATATAATTTTAATATGTTTTGGTTTTATTATGTATTTATTTTCTTAGTCTGATTAAACATAGGTTTTTCACCAAAAATTAAGCTCTTTGTTCTACACATGTGGAAAAATAGCATATTATCAAAAAAAAAGTTGAAAAATATGAGTGCACTATATATTGAATTCCTTGATCCAACAAAAAAAATGAATTTCGATACATAGAAAAAAAGTTATGTTGTATATAGTTCGCCTATGTTTTAATTGTAATTGGTTTGACTTTGAAACTTGATTAAGGAAAAAATATTCAATAAAACACTATGAAACCAATTGGAAGCACTAGATATTGTTGTTACAAATATAAATTCAAAAAATTAGAATTTTATCCTACATGGAAAAAAACATTATGTTGTATATGGTGAGCGTCACTCCTTAAAAATGTTGTTTAATGAAAAAAATAGTTTTCGAAGGAGATGGAAAAAGAAGTGCAATCTGATTCCAAAAATTTTGAAAAAATATATTTAGAATCTATAGACAAAATTTCACAAATCACTAGTTTACATCATCTTCAAATTCCTCACGGCTTAGCTGCTATAGGTTCCTGAAAGTGAAGATTTGGTTAGAAAAAATCAGTTCAGTGTCCAATTTGGCCAAAAATTGTAAACCAATATTATGGGATCACCCACCACCATTGTGTTTGGCATGTCTATGGGCTGAGAGAATAGAGGGATATCTAAGAGGGACATCAAGAGAGGGGATTCCATGAAGGGAGCAATCAAAACTTGCACCCTTTTGGGGTGAGCTTCATCAGGACCTGTCGAAGGAGCCAGAAGCAAAACAGAGGTGATAGGAACCAACACAAAAACAATAGGAAAAGGTAGAACAACAAAAGAGGATGCAGAGATAGATGGCATTGGCTCCCCCTCTGTCTTCTATGACATGTTCAACGTCCGGAGCCTTTCACCTATGCTTGTGCTCACATGCAAGTCGATTACGTCAGCTATGGGCACTAGAAAATGTGGCCTGAGAAGAGACTAGAGGTTGCTACTCAACCACAAGAGTATCCTTCGTAACCATTTCCGATGGAAGGATGGTCTCTTGGGAAAGAGCAAGAGGAGGAAGAATAGGAGTAGAAGCAACCATAGGAAAAGAAATAGAAATAGGTGCCTCAACAGTGGACCTCTTCTCATGCTCTACCAATAGTATAGAAACAACAATATGTGACTGAAAAAACTACTAAAAACTGCTTATAAATGACTGAACATGGTCATGTGACCAGTAGTAGTTTATTGCCATTCATTTATAATGTGACCGAATCGATGAATAAACCATTTTTAGTCATTCAATTGATCAATTTTGGTCATTAATTTAGTCGATTGATTGATCAATTTGGTCATTAGTTTAGTCGTCTTAGTGACCGACTTGCTCATTAATTAGTCATTTGATTGATCCATTTGGTCATTGATGTAGTCATTAATTTGATTGATTTGGTAGTGTGTAATTTAGTCATTAATTTAGTCATTGAATCTTTTAAACTGGTTACTTATTCAGTCATTTTTGTATTCACTGGTATATTTTGTAGTTAATTTAGTCATTGATTGATGTTAACTAGTCACTTATTTAGTCATTTTTATTCATTGATTTTCATCCATTAGTAGTGTATTTAGTCATTAATTTTAATCATCATTTTGATCAATTTGGTAGTTTATTTAAATTTTTTTGCTCACTGATTTCTGTCAACTGATAGGTATATTGATACATTGTTTATTAATTGCATAATCATATATTTAGTCATATTTATTAACACTGATTTTTGTCAGTTGGTAGTATATTTAGTCAATTGGTAGTTTATTTAATTGTTTTTGTTCACTGATTTTTGCCTATAAGTGCTGAAAATGAGAATGCTTTAATTGAGGTTTAAACATATAAAAACACAAAAAAACATTCTCTATTCTACTCACAGAATGTACACCCTAATCATATTTTCTGGTTTTTGTTTGGGTTCAACTTATTCAAGCTTAGTGCATTCTCTATCTGCAACTTCACTCTCCACACTCTGCTACTGCTAACCCTTCTTTTTCTCTTCTGCACTTACGGCTAACTCTCTGTGATTTTTTTCAAATATTTTAGTGGCCACTATACGAAGGTCCCTAGTTTCTCTTTTAGATGGATAGATCCATCTATTTTTTCTAGATAAGGAAGGGGTATGTTACTTGAGACATGTGAAATACATACATTTGCATATCTTGTTCCTTTGAATTTGACTCCATGTATAATAGATAGTGAGTGAATCCACCCAATTCCTACAACACCATCATGCAAATCGAACACCTCAATTGTATCCCCTTCTTGGAATTTATCAATAAATGTCTGTAAAAACAAAAAAATACACATTATATTGAGATATAAAACACACATTATATTGTTTTTGATAGTTGTATGTAATATTTTATGTCTTGGAACAAATCAGTTTTTGTACATGTGCTTTTATAAAACACTGTATTACAACTAAGCTCTAAGCTTCCATATGTAAGTTATATGTTCTCCCTTAATTCCATAATCTATGTATACTAGTTAATTACACTTCACTACTATTCTAACATCCAGCTTCTATCAAATAGGTAATAATTACCCTTATTTACATAATAAAACAACCATTACTTACTTGAATAGTACTTACTTTCATGTGGTTTCATAGCACTCACCTTAAGTTCAACATAACTACCACTATGAATATCATGTGCATGCTCATCGAGTTCATCATCATAACCAATATCAATGTCATTTCATACATTAAGTTGTACACCTTTGCAGAGAGTTCTATTAATAGGGCCTTTTTCTTTTTGTCCTTTCATATAATTGCGAGTTGCATCATGTGGTTTAATCATCATGCAAAAATTAATGTAAGTCAAGTAAAGAATGCAAAAGCTATAATTTTTTGTCAAAAATAACATTTTAAGCATGAAGAATGACAAAACATTGGGATAGATAACTGACAACTATTATATTAATTACCTCAACTTCAGGATAACTAAGACAATTGTGATGCGCATTCTTGTCCACTTCATCACTATCAATATCGGCAGCTCTATTGACACCCTGAAGGTGTTTTTGTTTTCCTTTTTCTTTGAAAAAATTGCTCTGCATGTGGTTTAACCATCATGCAAAAAAATATACAAAGCATTCAATAGTCAAGTAAAGAATGCAAGCTATAAATTTGTCCAAAAGAACATTTTTTGGATCACTCCAACAATAAAGAAACTGGGTTGGATTCTCCTACGCTCAAATTTCAATAATCTATATATTAAGAGGCATTTGTATATAGAACTACCAAACAAGAAGAAATGAGATCAATAGAGCCTCTTACCTCATTTGAATCCATGGATTTATGCTCATTCCATGCAAAAACCATAGGGTTAATGGTTTCAACCAATTGCAAAACTTGGTGATTGAGAACTAATATGCAACTCATTACCTTTTGGTACCATTGTTCATATGAGTTGACATGATCTATAGAGGCTCCTACTGGGAATTGAACAAATGGCTGTGAAATCTCTATTAACGAACTAGATTTCAACTTTATCCTAATCTTAGATATACTAGCATCTAGTGCTGCCATATAATTTACAATATCTTTTGCACCTGCTTCTCTATTACTAATTTCCACCTAAAATACAATGTCAATTTCAACCTATAGTCAGTTCAATAAAAAATCAAAATAAATAACACAATGTAAATTAAACCAAAAATCCATTCACTTACTACAAATTTTTCCATTTTGGTGTGCAACCCACCTCGGCCAAATGTATATCCAACCCTCACATTATCTCTTGCTCTCTTGCCTCTGTTACTCTTTACCAAATATTCTTTAGAATGCACACTTTCTCTCAATGTCTCCCACTCTTTGGGAGATATACTGGAGTCGAACCTCTCTTTTCCCAACATGATTTTTTTTCTGCACATGTATTTATAATTGTTAATCAAAACTCTCATCCTTTTCTTGTAATATTTTCTAGAGATTTGTCCACCAGTAGTCTTAAAAGCAATTTCCATTTTTTGTATAACCTTTTCCATAGCTCATGGATCTTGCTCTGTAAAATTTGATTTGCAAATATCCAAATGGGCCCTACATCTTACACCCAACTCAGTGGCCCACTTTTGTAGCATTTGGACCAATGGGCTCACCATCTCTCAATATCTCAAGCAAGAATGGCTTATTTCCTTCTAATTTTCTTTCTTTTGCATTCCTCTCAGTAGATCTATACAAATATTGACTCAATCTTTGTATTTTGACAAAAGCATTCACATGTTCTATTAAATTACCACTACCATAATTTCTAGCTGATCTACTAGTTCCATAAAAAGTTTTAGATGTAACAAGTGCACTTTGAGGCACAACAGATGCAATCAGTCTCTCTTCATGACTTTCATTAACCAAAACTTCATGCTCTTTGGCTACATCAGGTGTGGCATGAGTAGGTAGATCAATACCGGTCTCTGTGGATTCCACATTATTAAACATATCATTTAATGTTGATAAAATCATCTGTAGACCTGTTGTTCCTTTGCCCTGATGTTTTTCAATAATCTCTCTTAGACTTAGTCCTAAGAGATCATCACAACGTTCCACATCACCATGTGCTATATCTTGGTTGGACATCACCATGTGCTATATTATGCTACACATCACCATGCGCTATATTATGCTACACATCACCATGTGCTATATTATGCTACACATCACCATATGCTATACCAGGCTACACATCATCACAACTATCATTTTCACCAACTACATTTGTTGAATCACAAAAGTGTTGGCTTCTATGAGAAGGCGACATTGTATCTTTTTTTCCTTTTACTTTTTCTCCACATTTTCTTTGCACTCTTTTTGTTTCCTATAAAACAAAAAAAATATCATATTACGTCTTATTGTGATATAAGAGAGATTTTCTACACACGTGTCTCTTTGTTCTCAAAAGATCACCAAGGAACGAACTACCCTTATACACCTCAATATAAGCAAGTTGATGAAAATACAAAAAAGTATACTTCAAGCAGTGTTTCAAAGAAAGTTACTTTAGATCCCGAGAGAGTGAAACCCCAAGATTTCTACCTCACACGAGTGAGCTCTTAGCCAAAAGACAGTAGTGTGGTTTCAGGACAGCAGTGCGCCCTAAGCAACAGAGGGCTTAGGAGCTCAAGTGGATAGAACCAGGCTTCACTTCTAAGCTCAAATCTAAGATGTTCTTAGTGAAATAAACAAGAAAGAAGTCAAAAACTATGAAAAACACAAGGGGACTTGAGGAGAGCTTACCTTTTACTTAGGGACGTTCAACTCTTCACTCCAAGATCCACTTTGCACCTACACATAGAAGAACAAGGGGAAAAGGTTGGGGCTGTATAGGGGCCTGCCTGAGTCAGACTCTTGTTTTGGGGTTCCCACCTCCTCAAACAGCCAAGTTGGAAAGGAGTGTAAATGAAGTAAACAAAGCATGTGGTGAAAGAAAAACCTGCTTCAGGAGTAGAACCTACACCACAAAGTAGTAAATGAACAAGTAGGAAAGGAAAGTGATAGAGAGAGAGAGTGTTACCGACGATCCTAGACCCTCTCCAGAGCACACGGATGCACTATTGAGTGCTTGCTTGAGAGCTATTGCTGCTAGAAGGACCTCAATCTAGCATGGCTTCGCTTGTGAGAGTGCTCCTATCAAGGATGAAGAGAACTCAAGACTAGAGAAAGTAGTAAGAGAGCTTGAATGAATGAATTCCAAACCCAAATGAGAGCAATAAAGGGGCTTTTGATGCATGCAAGGGCATAAACGAGCTGTTACATATGGAATTTGACTGCTAGGACATGTGTCGAGAGAGTCAAGCTTCCAAATTCTCTGTTTCAAACTTAGAAAACTACCAAGACACTAGTACACTGCACAGACATTTGTGTGTTGTGCAGGCGTCCAGAGCCTAGGTTTTTGGGAAACATGTCACCAAGCTTCGGTTGCTCTACCACAAGTCCACATGGAGTCAAAATCATGAAATTCCAACTCAAGAGATTTTTGTCATTAATTCTCTAAGGTGTCATAAATGCTAGGAAAAAATGCAAGAATGTGGAATTGCCCCTAGGTGCAATTCTAGGACATTACATTTTTCTGCAACTTTAGTGGGCTTGATTTTAGAAAAAATTAGCCTCACTAAAGTAGAAAAATTTTACCTGAATTTTGAATTTTACAGATTTGCATGCCAAGAAAAAAGGGACCATAGAGGCCACCAAAGTCAAGCTAACTGGTACTGAAGGTGCCCCCAACATCTAAGCTCAACAAACAATGACAAAACGTCATGAAAAATTTGTTCAAGAATTTAACTTGCAAAACTCAAATTTTGGTTCAACCTCAAAAAATTAGAAGCTACAACGGATAGAAGAATGATTAAGAAAAATGTCATCGATTTGGAAGAAAAATATGATCAAGAGGTGACTATATGCCCCCTCCTAAATTTTCCTCCAACTTGGTGGGGTAAATTCAAGAGAAACCAGGGACCCACAATCTCTAGGAAAAATGGGCCCTAGGGGGCCTATATATACCTAGGTGGGCCCCTAGAAGGGTCATTTTCACTATTCACTGCAAGCAAATTGTTGGCTTTTGTGAGAGAAAAGTTAGCAAAATTCCTAGCAAGAGGGAGTACGAGACATTGAGGTTGGAGCAGCTGTGTGATGACATCGTGGAGGGCCACGAGGTGGACCAAGTAGGCCTCTAAGCCTCATTTTTTTTGAATTTTAGCTTAATTTTAGCATTTTTCTTATCGGCGAGGTGCACAAGCGTCTTTGTTGGGCACTCACATCTAAAAAATGTGTTGTCATCCAAAGTCTACATTGAGGTCCTAAGTCTACCTTGTCATCTTAGGGACACGCTAGCATCCTCAAGGTGGCCATGGTGGATGAGGATGCATGCGCAGCATGCATAAGTCTTAAAAAAAAAATGTTTTCATGATGAAATTTGATTTTCTGACTTAATTTTTTTCACTTTTGCAAGAGTATCCAAAGATTCATGAGCATCCAGGAGGGTGAGCATTCTAACTCATTCATGAGAAAAGGTACCATCTGACAGATGATGAGGTCATGCATCTAGAGCAGGTCGGTCTCTAACATGTATTCAACATGCTAGAGATGTGATACTATGAGAGGATGCTCACAGCCCTAATGGAGCGGTGGGATGCCACCACGTCATCTTTCTAGTTGCCTTGTGGGGAGATGACTATCACATTCGAGGATGTCTATCGGATCCTCGAACTACCCATCTACAGACTATGAGCGGCTTTGGATGATACCCAATCGGCACAGGAGAAAAGGGAGGGAGTCCTCTACTGCTCGAGATGGATGGATGGCGGTGACGGCACACTAGTATGACCAAGCAAGGACCACTAGACCACTACTACACCCGGTTAAGGTCATGATCATCGTGTTCTGGATCATTATAGATGGGCGAGGCTCGCACCTACACAAGGGCCTCATCCATACGATTAGAGAGATGGTCAAGCATCAGACAATTTTTTCCTAG
Organism: Sequoia sempervirens; assembly: GCA_007258455.2. Lineage (NCBI taxonomy): Eukaryota > Viridiplantae > Streptophyta > Pinopsida > Cupressales > Cupressaceae > Sequoia > Sequoia sempervirens. The sequence goes on from VDFB02259576.1 coordinate 36,187, forward strand.
GGGTACAACATGTTGGCTAACCTTTACCAAGACTTAGGCTTATACGTCCACTATGAGTACCGTAGCCTCACTATGTGCACACTTTTATAGGTTTGTGCCTTCACCCACATCATGTGAACCCGACTGGTCAGTTTTCCCCAATGACAGTTGTATCACATTCCCATGGCCCACTAGTATGACATGACAAGTCAGTGGAGATTTAGCGATCTATAGTTTTGGAAGCTTCAGTTTGACACTCTGACTGCGGATGGGGTTTGATGGAGACCCTACCAATTTTTTTGATGGGTGGATGATAGTAGGCATCTGAGGAACCTTGAATTGGGACCATTTTTTGGTAAGTCACCATGATTATATCATAGTTCCTTACTATTGGATTCAAGTCATGCAACAACATGGTCATCCTTTGATGATTCCACTGGATGTGCCCACCTATACTAGGGACTATAGGAGTGTAGCAAGAGTCAGGGATCTCCCTCACCCCACCATCACAAATTTTGTTCCCTCTGATGATGATGAGCCTGACTAGGATCTGCCACCCATAGTAGTGGTAGATAATGTCGAGGTAGGTGTAGACTTTGCACAGTGGTGGGAGAGGCATCGTCGTGCTCCTATGTTTGGTGAGGGTGCCCCAAGAGGGGATCTTGGTCTACAAGGGGACCTACCACACCAGTCTTTATAGGGAAAATGGAGAGGGTGCTAGTAGGTGGGTGAGGACAAGGAGGTGGAGCAAGAGGAGGAAGCAGCACCACAAAGACCAAGGCAGTGGAGGAGATTGGACCCCCTAGTAGCTACCCCTGTCTCGTCAACACTACTAGCTCCTACTGCTCCAGTGACAGCGGCCTTGGCATCACTGGGAGTGGCTATCAATGTTAGTAGTGCGGGCCCCAGCACCGCTCCTCACCCTGACCCTACATGGTAGCCAAGGGATCTAGATATACATAGTACATTATTTACGTTTCAGTTCTTTCAATTTTTCCATTTATGATTATAATATATATGCCATGTGATATTGATTTCTCTTTATTTCGTTGTGGTTGCAGAGGATGCACAGGGATGGACTAGGCTGATGGCTCAGTGTATTTCAAAGGTAGCCCCTAACATGTCGATCCAGGGGATGGTGCTTGAGGCTTTCCAACCAATATCTACAGGATGACATGCCCCCACTTTTGAGTCAAAAGCATGTCTAAGGACCGCCTATGAGGAGCGGGGCATGGAGATTGATCAAATGACTATGGAGCTAACTATCGTTCAGGGATAGTGTGACCAACTGTCGGCGGAACTGCATATGGTGCTCAATGAGTGAGACATAGTAGTGAGGAGGGTTGACGCTGCCGAGCAGGTGTGTGATGCCCTCCAAATCCATCTTGATGACCTCGATGGGTAGCCAACAGCTGTGATCTTGACAAATGTTCAACAGCTAAGGCAGGCAGAGATGAGTATAGTCTCCCTATAGGGAGAGATCATGTGGATGCGAGCAACTTTGTCTATATCATGCTCACACCGATCCCACTCCATGACCACCGTGCAGCCTCTCCTAGGGGTAATAGAGTAGTAGCCAGAGATAGAGGGCTTCGAGAGCCATGCACCACAGTGATAGGGGCTCATGCTTTTGTACATTATTTTTGTAGTGAGAGATACATACACATACATATATATATCTATAGTTCTTTTTAATAGACATATATTCAGTAGCCACTCATTTTTCATAGTAGTGGCCTGATACATGTACATGACATTTGATACATATATGCATATATATACATATGGACATATCTATTCTGGTATCATGGCAGTGTTCATTTTGATGTGTATGCTTTTTACTTTCATATATGTTTATGCTATGGATGTTATATGCTTGTATTGATGTATGCTTACATTAGATGCTAACATGATTTAATAAACACACATGGTTGTATGTTAATTAAATGAAATGATGATCTAATTGTCTTAAGATATGTAATGCACGATGCATGGATACATAACATAGTGAAACATATGTATGTATATCGCACAAAAACACACATGGTCATATCATAACATAAAAAAAATTCATAATGTGTTAATGAACAATGTCAATATATGTAGTGCTACTACCCTTTCATAGAGAGAACACCACACAGACGACACATGAGACACTATGCATAGTATTTATGAAGATGCATTGCATTAACAGGTTCTTTTAGATGCGTCTCATCTATAGATTATAATCCATAGGCACCCGAACCATACACAGAGATCACAATGTAAGGGCCTAACCAATTAGGACTAAATTTCTCTCTCTGATCAAGCAGCGCATTTACATTTTTCTAGTTTTCACAGAGAACCATGTCTCCTAGCTTAAAGGTCCCAAGAAGCACACTCTAATTATATTATCTCAATAATGTTCATTAATAAGCTTTAAGATGATCGAGGGCCTATAAACGGTGCTTTTTTCGAGCATCTCTAGCTGATGCAAACAGTTAACTCAATAGGTTTCATCATCAATTAACCCTTTAATGGAAACACATAAAAATGAAAGTTCCAACTCTAAGGGCATGATAGCTTTAGCACCATAAACGACGTTGTAAGGCATTGTTCTCATCGTCGTACAATGCTCGTGTGATAGGCCCACAAAGTGTATATTAATTGTATATCTCAATCCTTACCGTGTTTATTGACTATTTTATGAATAAAAAGTTCAAGAGTTTTGTTAGATGCTTCTGCTTGACCATTAGATTGCGAATAGTAAGGCATAGAAAACCTATGTTGGATATGAAACTTCTCTAAGAACTACTTTACTTCCATGTTCTTGAATGGTTTACCATTGTCAGAAACAAGTGTAGCAGGCAATCCAAAATGAGAAATAATGTTGTTCATGAGAAAGCTATAGATAGCTTCAGCATTTTTGGATTGGAGTGGAATAGCTTCGACCCATTTCCTGAAGTAATCGGTAGTGGTGATAATGAAGGTATGTCCCTTAGAAGAAGGAGGTGATATTTTTCCAATGATATCCAACCCCCATTTTGCGAATAGCCAAGGAGAGGTTTGATTTTGTAGCTCTTAAGCAGGTGCATGAATAAGATGGCTATGTTGTTGACATTGAAGGCACTTTTTAGCAAAATTGAAGGAATCTTGTTCCATGGTTTTCTAATAGTACCCCATGTGTATCAATATTCTCGCCAGGGATCTACCACCAAAATTTCCACTCCTATAGCCTAAATTGGCTTCCTCAAGGGAAAGGGGTATTTCTACTTTAGTGTGACACCTGAGAAGCAAGCCATTATAGGATTTTTGATAAAGAAAATCAAATAAAATGACACGTGTTGAAATCTTTCATATACGAGTGCAATCATTTTTCATCGCATCATCGAGAAAGTTTCTAGCCTTTAAATAATTATAGATACTAGAAAACCATTCTCTCAAATCTACGTGAGAACACACTAAAGACTCCCATATTTGGGTTGATCGAAAACTGTGAGGGTTCGAAGGACTTGAACCATAAAATTGTATTCTTTCATATCCTCTTCTGAAGGCACCAAGGAAGCAACGCTTGCCATGGCATCGACATGTCTATTTTCCCTTCTAGGAACACTGTCTATTGTGAAAGAGGAGAACTGATTGAGAAAGGAAAAAGCAAGGTCTCAGTACTAGGACAACTTACTTTGTTTAGCTTGATAGGTTCCCATAATTTGATTCACAATGAGCTCAGAATCACCTAGAATACGAAGATGCTTCATTTTTAGTGCAATCATGGCACACAAGCTAGCAATAAGGGCTTCATACTCAATGATGTTATTGGTGCAAGGAAAATATAATCAAAAGGACAAAGGGACTGGTTTACCTTCAGGGGATATCAAGATCACACCCACTCCAAAACTGGTTTGACACCTCGATCCATCGAAATACATCTTCCATCCAAGGTTGTAATTAATTGCGAAAATATTCTCGTCTGGAAACAAATCTAACCTTGGGAAGGAACAGGATGAGGGAGCGTCTACCAATTGATTGGAAACTGCTTGACCCTTTATTGATTTTTGAGTAACAAAATTTATATCGAACTCAGAAAGCAACATAACCCATTTCACTAATCTCCCAACAAGGTTAGTGCTAGAGAACAAATGCTTTAAGAGATTCATTTTTACGATGACATGTGTTTCAACATGGAGAAGGTAGTGTCTCAACTTTTGTGTAGTGAACACAAGAGCGAGGCATTGCTTCTCCATGGAGGAATAACAAGTTTCGTAATCAACTAGGATGCGGTTGATGTAGTAGATCGCTCTATCTTTCCCTGCATTGTCATATTGAGCCAACAAAGCTACTAAGGCATATGGTGACACAACAAGGTAAATCAAAAAGGGTCTATCTTGCATAGCCAACATCAATACAGGAGGATTGGCCAAATAAGCTTTGATTGACTCAAAGGATTTTTGACACTCCTCATCCCATATGAAGTGAACATCCTTTCTCAATAAATGAGTGAAAGGAAGGGTACGATCAGCCAACTAAGATATAAATCTACGAATTTCCTTAATCTTCCCTTGTAAACTTTGCAACTCTGTGATATTCCTCAGTGGAGGCATTTCAACAATGGCGTCAATTTTATTTGTGTCAACCTCAATTCCATGGTGAGAGACTATGAACCTTAGAAGCTTGTCGGAATCTATGTCAAAGACGCATTTATGGGGATTGAGTCTCATCTTATAGAGTTGAAGCCTTTTGAAGATGAGACAAAGGTTCTTCACATGATCTTGATGGGTTATTGATTTCGCCAAGATGTCATCAACATAGTCTTCTAAGATCTTATGAATGAAATCATGAAATATCAGGGTCATCACACATTGGTAAGTTTCTCCCGCATTCTTTAACCCAAAGGGCATGACCACATAACAGAAAGTACCCCAAGGGGTAGTGAAGGTTGTCATGTATTGATCCTCCAGGTTAATACGGATCTAATTGTAACCTAAGAAGCCATCCATAAAAGATAACAATGCATGGCCTATAGTCAAGTCCATAATCTATCTATATTAGGCAATGGAAAATCATCCTTAAGAGAAGCCTTATTAAGATCTTGAAATTCAATGCATATATGAATACGACCATCAGGCTTACTAAAAATTACTATATTCAAAATCCAAGGGGAGTAGTTAATTGGACGGATAAAACCTACCTTCAACAACTTCTCTATCTCAGTCTTGACCATCAATGCCACCTTGGGATTGATATTTTGGACTTTTTGCTTAACTGGCTTGGCGTTGGGACATAGGATGATATTGTGAACCACTATAGACTCATCAATACCAGACATATCCTCATACATCCAAGCGAAGATATCAGGATGAGAATGCAAGAGAACGAAGTGTTCATCTACTTCCTCTAAAGAGAGACACTTCCCAATCTTGATTATGAGGATTTATGATCCATAGGAACTTTAATAGTATCTCCTTTAAGGAGAGAATTGTGGTCTTCAGGATGAGACATTAGATCATCATTACTAATGTTAGATAGAGGGTCCTCTTCATCAATGCTCAATACCTATTCTCCAAAGTAAGCTTGTTTATGTAGGCAATACGAGAATCGTTTCTTGTGATGAAAAGGAGGCAATGGGGAATAGGCACCTAGGAATCACCCAGTGCTTCATCCAAAGAGAAGACATCTAAAGGGATTTTCTCAGTCTGCTCCCTTTCCTCTATCAACTCAGGATGAACCAAGCTCAATGGCTTGGCTGAAATCATGTTAACACTCCACCAAGGTTTTTACTTAGACTGTTCAATAGAGCATCCCAAACCCAAATAGCGTTGTCATGGCTTAAACTGGATAGGTACTTGGATTCCTTGTTTGATACGTTCCAGGACTTTCTACCCATAGCCATATCGAGAGGTGAGTTCATATCCAAAACCATAATGAGTTTGTAAAACTTCAGGAGGTGGTGGCTCTACGTAGAGTGTTTCATTCCACCAATGAATGTTGAATGTCTCTATGGGAGCACTCCCAACTTCTAGACTAGGTTCACAAATATTAACCTCCTTTGTAGGAGTGGGATTACCCTCCTTAGCAGAGGAAGGAGTGATCTCCTAAACAGGGTCACACTTCTCTTCCCGAGTGGGAGTACCATCTGTCCTAGCACCTGACAATTCTATGCAAGAGGGTTTTACCCTTTATTCCACGATAAAGAATTCAGAGAAATCCAAGGATCCCCAATCATCACCAAGGAAAGCATTCGATCAAGAGGAAGAAGGGGAAGATGGGGGAGACTTAGGATCCTCTACTTTAGGTGGTTCATCTTTACTGACACTCACTCTAGGAATGACTTCCACAAAGGGTATCGATGAAGAACATGACACAGCATCAATCGTTAAGGATGGAATACAATTCTTAAGAGTGGACACAACTGAAGCACGATTGACAGCTGCTAGCTCACAAAGGTGAATAGCTTTTGGATCTACTTTAACTTTAACCACCCAATTGTTTGTGACAAAATTCAAAGAATGGTGTAAATTAGAAGTCACAACACCCATAGCATGAATCCAAGGTCTCCCCAAGAGAAGATTGTATGGTAATGGGCCAAGCATCACATAAACCAATGTAGGAAAGGTAATGGTGCCTAGCTACAAAGTTAGTATTATCGTAGCTAGAGCTTGGTAGCCAGCGTTATCAAACCCACAAATATACAAGGAAGAAGCTGCTAAAGAAGATGAATCAAATTTAATTTTAGGTAATAGGTCCATATCAAAAATGTTGAGAGCCAATTCAGTGTCAACGAGAGTACACCTAATACCAATATTATTAACATTAATTATAATCATCAAGGGATCTGCTTACTTTTGCACATCCAGAGGTGAGATTTCTTGCAAGTGGAATGTAATATTCAGTGAATCCACTCGAATATGAGTCAAAAATGCATTAAAATCCATAGGCCTAGTGGAGGCAGGAAAGAGAATATTTTATAAAGCTTCTTGAAGCATCTCTTGGTAAATCGGAGCGGTTTGAAGCAAGTCCCAGAGTGAGATCTTAAACAGAGTAACACAAAGTTGCTCGACAAGATTGTAATCACCTGGTGCTTTGATCATAGGTTTAGGTGCTGAAGGAAGTCTTGGTTGTGAAGGTGGTAAAGAAGTAGGAACTTGAGTGGGTTGTGATGTAGGAATGGAAGGTTGTTGATCCAAGTTTTGTTTATTTCTCCTTGTATTGTATGTGTGCCCAACAACATTATAGAAAGTGGAGTCCATAGCTTTCACGAACCTCGAATATAAGTCTGATGAATTACTATGACATGAAATCCCATAGACAAAATAGTTCTCCCTAGAGGACGGTTCAGTCAAGGTCACGTAAACGATAGGTTTCTTAGGGCTCGGAGGACCCACAAAGACCACAACCATATTTACTAACTCCTCAACTTGCGAAGGGAGAGTTTGCTTGGAATATTTATAGATAGAGGAGAGCGCTTCTAAGAAATAATCTAGAGCGTCTTCCAACATATCAAAATTTTCTTCAAAAATGGATTATCATAAGCATGCAACATCATGAAAATATATCTGATGCCTTCATGTTAGATTCACCAAAATGTGATATAAGAGGAATTCACTGCACACGGGTCTCTTCATTCTCAAGAGATCACCAGGGAATGAACTACCCTTATACACCTCAATATAAGCAAGTTGATGAAAATATAGGAAAGTATACTTCGATCACTGTTTCAGAGAAAGTTACTTCAGATCCCAAGAGAGTGAAACCCTGAGATTTTTGCCTTAGACAAGTGAGCTCTCGGCCAAAAGATAGTAAAGTAGTTTCAGGATGCCAGCACGGCGTGCTATCGTCTAAAAGACATGCTGGCATCCTAAGCAACAAAGGGCGCAGGAGCTCAAGCGAACAGATCGAGGCTTCACTTCTAAGCTTATGTCTAATTTGTGCTGAGTGAAATAAACAAGAAAGAAGTCAAAAACTATGAAAAACATAAGGGGACTTGGAGAGAGCTTATCTTTTACTAGACATTCAACTCTTCACTCCAAGCTCCACTTTGCACCTACACATAGAAGAACAAGGAGAAAAGGTTGGGGCTATATAGGGGCATGCCTCAGTTAGACCCTCATTTTTGTGTTCTCACCTCCATGGATAGCCAAGTTGGAAAGGAGTGTAAATGAAGTAAAAAAAGCGTGTGATGAAAGCAAAACCTGCTTCAAGAGTAGAACCCACACCAAAAAATAGTAAATGAACAAGTAGGAAAGGAAATTGATAGAGAGAGAACATTACCAGTAGGCCTAGACCCTCTCTAGAGCACACAGATGTATCGTTGAGTGCTTACTTGAGAGGTGTTGCTACTGGAAGGACCTCAGCCTGGAATGGCTTCGCTTGTGAGAGTGTTGCTATCAAGGATGAAGAGAACTCAAGATTGGAGCAAGTAGTAAGAGAGCTTGAATGAATAACTTCCAACCCCAAATGAGAGAAAGAAAGGGGTTTTTAATGCATGCAAGGGCAGAAAAGATCCGTTACGTGTAGAATCCAACTGCTAGGACGTGTCGAGAGAATCAAGATTCAAGATTCTCTGTTTCAAACATGGAAAATTTCCAGGACGCTAGCGTGTCATGCAAGCATCCAGAGCCTATATTTTTGAGAATCGTGTCACCAGCCTTCTGTTGGTCTACCACAAGTTCATATGGAGTCAGAATCGTGAAATTCCAACTCATGGGTTTTTTGTCATTAATGCTCTAAGGTTTCATAAATTCTAGGAAAAAATGCAAGAATGTGGAATTGCCCCTAGGTGCAATTATATGACATTACACTTATATAGATAAAGCTCTTGCCTATAAAATTTTATTAAACACTATTAAACAGATAATATACTACTTAGTGGATTTACAACTTTCCTTTTCAAACCAAGACTCAAAAAATATTCATTATTCTTGGCCACTTTTTCAGTACACGCGCACTCATATTATGTCTCTAGAATTTTAACATTAAGATCACTATCATCTAATTTGCACCTTATAGTCCTTGTCTTCATTTCTTGAAGTCCAAATAAACAATAATGTATAAATAAGCTACTTGAATCAGTAAAAAATTATTTTCATAAGTTGATAACAATTGACTTTCCAATCCATTGATAACTGCAAATGGAAACTTAAAATAGAATTTTGTTTACAAATTAAAAATAATTTGTAGTCAAAAACCAAGAAGATGTTTACAATTACAAGTATTAGAAATTTTTTCCTTAGGGATATATTCACAAGAGAAGAACTCATAAAAACATAACACAAGCAGGATGAAGGAAAAACATCATCTAGTTCATCATGAGGTGTGTTAGAACCTTAAAAAAATTCCTAGTTCCATCATCACAATTAACCTTGAGCTCCATGACCCGAGCCTTGACCCTTATATTCCTTTTTATTTTTTACTGAACATATAAATTGTTTAGGTCTGACTGACATTGAAAGACCTATACAAAGCAAAAAATTCATCATATATATACTTAAGCAAAAACATGTCCAACTAAAAACATTCCAAATCCCTTAACAGTCTCTTACCGCGATCCTGCAGTAATAATTTGAACCCTTGGCGGGTTGGCGGTGTGTAAAAAACAACATGAAGATGTTTACCACCATACCAAAAAAGTAATCTGAACCCTTGGCGGGTTGGCGGTGTGTAACAAACAACATGAAGATGTTTACCGCCATACCGCAAAAGTATTATGATGAGGACGTCGTTGGGTAGTATGAGAGAATTTAAATACATCATAAATTGCCATACCACAAGAAGGAAAAATGAAGGGTGTGGTATAGCGGGGAATAACCCACCATCCCGTGAGGGAGATCATAAAGGCATGCGGTAGGGCGGAATGAACCGATATACCAAAGGATGTGACGAAGCATGCGGTATGGTAGTAACCATTAATGTAAATTGTAGTACAACAGGTTAAACAAGTCAATCTTGCGGTATAGAGGTAAGTATCCTGCTACCCCGTGGTGAAATGCAAAGAAGCATGCGGTATAGTAGTTTATACTCCTCTATCTCATGGAAATTATAGAAAGTGGTGGCGATAAAGCGATATTAAATGCATGAATCACATCAACCATCCAATCTTGTAAAATCAATGGTGTATGTTCAAACTTGAACTGTGAGCAAAATATTTAGCATAAGGCTGATATTAATGTTGACATGACTAAGCTTAGAAGCCATCAAACCAAGAATTTGGCATTCTCTTTGCACTCATTTACAAAAATTATCGTGCGGGGAGCTGGGAGTTCGAGGAGGTTAAGCTCTACAACTATCGTAACCCAAGTAAGTGCACAGAACTCTTGTGAATTAAGTTTTATGAGTACAAGATTGTTTGGAATTCTACATTCAAAAGTATAGGAGAAGTAAGATAGTTAAACTATGAATTAAGTTTTATGAGTACAATATTGTTTGGAATTTTGCATTTCAGATACACTAGGAGAAGTAAGATAGTTAAACATCATGCCGCCAGAGAAGAGAGAACCTGAAACTAAAAAGAACATCATGCCACCCAAGAAGAAATAATTTGAAACTAAAAAGGAAGAATCTAAGGTTAAAAAGAGGTCCTTACACCAATCTATCATGGATATACTCCCTGAATTAATTGAGAGAGGATTTAATAATTTTTTTAATGATGTGGCTCATGGTTGTAGAGATGCCCTTATCCCTATCTCCGGGTGGGAACTGTTTTGATACTTTTATGAAAAAAGGGAGGGAAATATTTTGATGTCAAATCCATAGGCATTATATTTGGCCAAGTTAATTGCCCCAAATATTTTATAGATGTAGAGTTCATCAGAGTATTGGCTTAGAGTTATCATCCTGCTACTAGGTCTATGAAATTTCCAGATGGTTTACCATTAGTTGTGTTGACTAAAGTGACCATCATTGAATGTTTTGACCTAAACAAACAATCCCTGACTAAAATTGATTTGCAAAGTAAAGAAGAATATACTAGATTGAGGAAAACCCATAGAAGTGATGAAGTCCCCATTTACATGAAAAGGGGTGTGAACAACAGGGTGATTCCTATATCCCCTTCTGCTACTGAACCATTTGAAGTTTCAAATTTCCAATTCTATTTCAAGAAAACCTACTTTTCTCTCTATCAAGTACTTGGGATAGATGTAGAAGAGCTAATTCCAGTTAGTTTAATGATGATGGCTATGAGGATCCAAAACCCTGAGATAAGCATTGAATATTATTTTGCCTCATCTTAAAAAAGCATTACATGAAGCATTTCTACAAGTAAAAGAAAATAGATCCCCCATAACATTCAAGCCATATTCTTTGTTGTGCCACCTAATATTATACCAGAATACATTTAGATGGGCCAAAAGGATGTGCTTGGGTCAGACTAAAAAGCAGGGGAATTTCCTGCCAGTGCAACTATGGTGTTATATATGGGATAATAGATGTAAGAATTCAAATTATGTGATATTTAATGATGACTTTGTGTATAGAATTATGAGATTTATTGGCCACCAACCACCAAGACTAAACACACTTGTGCTACAATTTTTAAGACCTTTGGCTTTGAACCCTAAGCAAGGCCATACTCATAACTTCAGTGATTAGTTTTTTTACCAAATACCACAATAATCAGGATTTATGGATGCCCACAGGCCCCACATATACTGCCAAAGTTTTTCCCCCTTCAATTATCCTTTTTAAAGTTCATGTGGTAGATTCTATGGATGGAAAAGGATGTCATGAGTAAACAAAGGAAGGGTACATTTCTACCCAATTTGAAAACATGTTGGGAACTATCGGTGGGATTTGATACACTTGAAAAGTTGCAGAATTATCTAAAATCAAGGTACTCTTTCTAGTCTAGAAAGGAAAGAGATTTTGACCCTAAGGGTTAGATGAATTTTGTAAGATATGCCATCCTTACCAAGGTTATGGTTACTCACCAAGTTGACTATGAAGAAGATGTAATCAGAAATTGTTTCACTCCTTAATAGGTATATGATAGGAGGAGAAAATGGGAACTTATGAAAAGGCTTGAGGAAGAAAGAAAGATGAATCACAATGATTTATTGGGTTATTTCGTAGAGGAAGCAGATCATGTCAAGAGAATTGATATGATAATTGATAAGTTTCATGAATTATATAAGACTACAGAAGATATGGGGAGACTTTCCAAATTGTGTCCCAAAAGGCTAAGAGGTATTGTAATTACAAAACCAACTCCAGATACTATTTCAGTATGCTTCTCCAGGATCACCTCCTAAAAAATCTCCTTTTAAAAACCAAAAGACACAAGAGATAGAGCCACTTGTTTCCTATGAAATAAGTGAGGAGGTTGGAGATATAGAATAAGTAGTTAATGTGTTAATACATTTCAAGTATGATATTGAAGTGGACCAACGTATGCTTGAAACTAAATCCCATAGGCCTAAAGCTAGAGTCAATATTGAGGTACAAGGAGAAAGAAAAATGCATGAGGATGACAAGGTAGTTGCAACTCGCAAGTTCTTGGAAGATGATGAATTTATCAAAACCCCTGAATTTAAAGACTTTTTTTTTACGATGAAAATAAGAGATTTTGAAGCAAGGGTTGAAATAAGTAAGATGGGAGCTGAGGAATCCCAACATGACTAGATAGTAGCCCAAACTTGTAATGAATTAAGGATTGATAATATTGATGTCAGCCCACAAGAGGCTAGAGAGATGATTTTGAAAAGTAATATACTTATTGTCCCCAGTGTGGAATTAAAGAAAAAAAATTACTTGATCAAGTAAGAACACAAGAGGACCCAATGCTAATTGTTGAGTTTGACTCAGATGAAGGGGTAAGTGGCACAGGGTATAAACCTAAGATTGAAACCTTGGCATTCTAGGCCAAACAAAAGAGTACACAAAAACCAAGGTTACTAGATGCAGTATAGGAAATGAAAGGGATAGCTATGGTGAAAACATTAAAGGATACATCTCCTCTAGAAGATACAACCATGACAATGCATTTGGCTATGTTCACCTGAGCTGCAATTAAGGAGATGGAAGCTAGATTGGGAGAGCACAAAAAGGAACAAAAGTTTTTAAATGATGAAGTCAATAAATTTTTCATGGAAAATGTGAAGTTGAATGAACAATTGAAAGGAGTAGGCCCCTCACAAAATAAGGAATAATGTTATACCAGCGTCCTCCTACTCCACCAGTTCATATAGAAAGTGCTTCTATTGAACAAGTGAGCATTCTTAGATAGGACATTGAAGAGTTAAAGAAATCCAACAATGAGGGTAATGAAGGAGTGAATAAGCAAATATTTAATGTTTTAGAGAAGTTCCTCGAGCATAGAATAAAGCTAATTTTGGATAAGTTGGAAAGTGTGTATGATTGCTACAGCTCACTGACACAGGCAATTGATCAAATGAAAACACATCTACCCATACTGGATCCCCTTTTTAAGAACTGGCAGCCCATACACCACACATTGGTAACCTTATGTAGAATATTACAGAGGAGTACTAAGGCTCCTGCAACATTAAAATCTACAAAGCAAATGGAAAAAATAGTTATAGATGAATTCCAATATATGCAAGGAGAGGACCAAAAGAGCAGAACAAGAATAGTTTCATTTCATACTCTGAATCAGTGGTTTGTGCCAAAACTATTGACAGATGATGACCACTTGAAGGACCTCAATGAATGGAAGAGTGAATTTGGATAGATCATTCCACAGTGCATCACTCGCATAAAAAAGGATGGTGAGTTGAGTCTTGACGGGTTCGACTTAATCATGGATGGAGTAATAGCATTGGATGTTGGATATTCTAAGTTTATCATGGATGTAGGGCATTACTAGATAGTCAATGGAAGATTCACCTTGCAAATATATGGAAAATTCAAGAATATAAATGGCCACATGATTATACAGTGTACGAGTGGGAGCAGAGGTATATGGGTCCTCACCCTGAACAATAGGCCTTGGGGTTGTCACAGTGGAAGAACCGCACATTCAAATACACTAATATGGAGGAAGGACCTTGAACAAATCTTCAATGATCACAAGTACCTTACAGAGATTAACGGACTATGGTGTCATGAGTGCTATAGACTTCATTAGTTATCTACTTTCTCAGTTTTATGTTTTAAGAAAAACTAATGTTTACTTTATTTTATACAAAGAGGCATGAATTTTGAAAAGATGCCATATTTTGTAACAGTCTGAAGCTTGTTGCTTCTCTTATAAAAGAGAAACCAAGACCAAATTTTGATATCATCATCATAGGAATTTATATAAACATATATGAGGAGACTTATGTTATACTGTAATATCTATTTGAAGCAATCAATGGACAAGAAGATTTAATTTGGTGCTCGAATTCTGGTCTCAATTATTTATTGATAATACTATGTATGATTGGATTTTTTATGTATTTTAGGTTGGAATATAGGGGTATATTATGAATTGGTATCAATTATTTGTTCATAATCATCTACATTACTGATTACATTGCATTGCACATCTTTCAAACTCAAAGCATTACTTCACATTGCATAACTAATAACTAGATGTTAATAGATGACAAAATTTCAATTACAATATAGTTTTTACAAAGTCAACCTAAGTAGTTATGCAATTACTTCACATTGCATAAATAATAACTATGAGCAGCTACCAATTGCATTTACTTGTCATGATAGTCCATGAGACCACATTTCTTTGAGGCATTTTTTCAAACAGTTCAATGCCTTGGCTATGCTACCACATTTTTCATACATATTGTCTACCAAAGCATTTTATTAAACAGTTCACTACCTTCTTGTTATGGATAAAAGCATAAAACAAGTGCTTTCAAACAAGCTATGAATTCTTGGAAAAAATCTATCAAAGCATAATAGTAAGCAATAGCATAGACAAGGCAGTGAACTGGTTGAAAAAATGCCTCAAAGAAATGTGGTCTCATGATGATGGAATGTCGTGACAATACATAACAATTCACTTGTCATGGAATTCGTCATGGCATTCCATCACCATGAGACCACATTTCTTTGAGGAATTTTTTTCCAAATTTCATTACCTTGTATATGGTACCACAATTTTCTCAAATGTCTACCAAAGCATTTTATCAAATAGATCACTACCTTGCTATTATGGCTAAAATCCTAAAACAAGTGATTTCAAACAAGCTATGGATGTTTGGAAAAAAACTATCAAAGCATAATAGTAATCAACAAGCTATGGTCTCATGGTTTTTGTTTGGCACAAAAATTAGCATGATTTTATTTGTATTTTTTTGCAGATTTTAAACACATTTTTGGCAATTTTGTTGTTTGAAATGGGGAAGAATCTTTGTGGTTAGTTTTGTGTATTTTTTAATTGTATGATTCTCACAATTAGTGAAAAATGTAGTGTTCATGAAGAAATGGAAAATATGCATAGAGCCTTTGAATTATACTCATACTATGCAATGGCATTGAATCATTTAGCAAACCATTTTTTCTTCACAGGGCGGCATTTTCTCCTGGAACAATTGACTGAGAAAACTCTTGTTTCAACTAACCACCCTCTCATGAAATCTCATTCATATTATAATCTTGCACGATCTTATTATAGTAAAGGTGATTATGAAACCACTAGCTACTACTACATGGCCTCAGTCAAGGAAAGCCATAGGCCACAAGATTTTATGTACAGGTTCAATTGAAGTTGGGAGATCTTAAGAGTTCTCTCTCAAATTTTGAAAAGGTTTTGGAGGTCCACCCTGAGAAGTGTGTGAGCTTAAAAGTTTTAGGACATATATATGCTTAGCAAGGGCAAGCAGAGTAGGCTTTGGAAATTTTAAGAAAGGAAACTCATATAGATCCATGTGATGCCCATGCATTTATCAAGATGGGTGAGTTATTAATATCAATAGACCCCGATGCAGCCTTAGATTCACTTAAGACAACAAAGTCTCTTCTGAAGAAGAGCATAGAAGAAGTACCCATTGAATTGTTAAACAACATTAGGGTTCTTCATTTTGAGCGTGATGAACTAGAGTTGGCTCAACAAACTTTTATGGAGGCATTAGGAATCAGCATTTTGGTTGAATTCATAAATAAAAGCCCCAATGCCAATTATGCAGTTTTTTCGATACGCTTCAAGGATATGGAATTCTTCCATCGACTAGAAGAAGGTGGTGTTTCACTTGAGTTACCATGGGATAAGTCACAACACTATTTAATCTTGCTAGGTTGTTTGAACAACTACATGATATTGAAAAAGAAAATCTTTTATATAGGCCAAAATTGTTCAAGTTTCCTGATTATATGGATGCATATCTACGTCTTGCAGTAATGGATCAAGCTCAGAATGAGATCCAACTAAGCCTAGAATTGATTGGGGATGCACTTAAGGTGGATAAAACTCATCAAATGCTTTATGTATGCTTGGCAACATGAAATTGAAAACAAATGACTGGCTTAAAGCAAAAGAAACAATTAAAGTAGCATGCTAACTTGTCTTGGCTAAGCAAGCAAAATGAAAAGTTGATGAAGAACAAAAGATTCAGATGGAAAGGAGAAAGAAAGAGGAAGAACTTCAGTGGGTGATGCATAAGAGGATAAATTTGAACATGTGAAGGAATTATGGAAGAGTAAGTGTAAGGACAAGGATGATGACGATGATGAGGCCAGTTAGTTTGAGAAGAAATAGAAGAAGGAAAACAAGAAAAATAAGAAGGATAAGGACATCAAGGCTTATGATTCTTATATGGAGGAACCTAATGTTTCCATGGAAGATGAGGAAAATTATATGAGTGATAAGGCACAATATGATGTAGAAAATTCCCAAGATCTTCTTGCAGCTATAGGTCTAGAATACTCTAATGATGGTGAGACAAATTCTCTAGTTTCAACAAAATCACAAGGAGACATGCATACTCTGATTCTGAAGATGATGAACCATTGCAAAAATAGAATCTGAGAGAACATGATCCATATGATGATGATGTCAAGGCTTCCTAAGCTTTAACCAAACCTAGCTCCTATTTTCCAAAACAAAAATCCCCAAGGCCCATGGGAAATGAATGATGAGCATTTGAGTTTCAACCGACTAAAACAGGCTGCCCATAAAAAACAAGAACAAGGAAAAATGAAAAGACAACATACAGATGATTCATTTGAGGTTTTTGATAAGATCTCATTTAACTATGTCAAATGGATTTGGAAGGGACAAATCATATTTGATTGATTAAAATTTTGAGGTAGCCTATCCATCATCATTGTATGTATCATCTTCTCTTGGAATCTATTGAAACTCAAATGCTCATCATTAATTTCCCATGGGATTTGGGGATTTTTCTCTTGGAAATAGGAGCAAGGTTTGGTTAAAGCTCAAGAAGCCTAGAAATCATCATCATATGGATCATCTTCTCTTAAACTCTATTTCTGCAATGGTTCATCATCTTCAGAATCAAAGTATGCATGTCTCCTTCATGATTTTGTTGAAACTGGAGAATTTGTCTGGCCATCATCAGAGCCTCCTAGACCTGCAGCTGCAAGAAGATCTTGGGAGTTTTTTGCATCATCTTGTGCCTTATCACTCATATAATTTTCCTCATCTTCCATGGCAACATTAGGTTCCTCCATATAATAATCATAAACCTTGTGGTCCTTATCCTTCTTCTTTTTCTTCTTTTCCTTCTTTTGTTTCTTCTCAGAATAACCAGCCTCATCATTGTCATCATCCCTGTCCTTATGCTTACTCTTTCATAAGTCCTTCACATGTTCAAATTTCTCCTCTTGTTGCATCACCTGCCAAATTTCTTCCTCTTGCTTTCTCATTTCCACTTGAATTCTTCGTTCTTCATCAACTTTTACTTTTTCTTCATCAGCCAAGACAAGTTGGCGTGCTACTTTAATTGTTTCTTTTGCTTTAAGCCAGTCATTTGTTTTCAATTCCATGTTGCCAAGCATACAAAAAGAATTTGATTAGTTTTTATCCACCTTCAGTGCATTCCCAGTCAATTCTAGGCTTGTTGCATTGTAGAAACAGATTCCAAGAGAAGATGATTCATGCAATAACGATGGATAAGCTACCTCAAAATTTTATGCAATCAAATATTCTTTGTCCCTTCCAAATCCATTTGACATAGTTAAATGAGATCTTATCAAAAACCTCAAAAGAATCATTTGTATGTTATCTTTTCATTTTTCCTCTTTCTTTTTTTTCATGGGCAACCTATTTTAGTCTTTATTTTAGAACATTTTCTATGTCCTTCAATGTATTATGCTTTATCTTTCTATCAAATTCTAGATTAAAAGAACCTATAATTGAAAATGGATTAATTCATCTATTTTCTTTTACAATCCCAAATAGGTGGATTAAATTATTCTATTGTTAAAAAAATCTTGTACAATGTAATATCCCCTTTTCAAAATGAAACCAAGTTGAAACTAAAATACTCATCATTCATTTCCCATGGGCCTTGGGGATTTTCCTCTTGGAAAATAAGAGTATAATAATAACTCAAGAGGATCTTAATGTCATAAAAGGGGCCACTTCAGTGTTGGCACAGAGACCAGGAAATGTTTATGATGCAAATGGGGTAGTCATTGTGCTAGCTAAAAGGAGTCAATTTGATATTGCAAAGGAAATTTTTACACAGGTACAAGAAGTTGTTGCAGGAAACATCTTTGTTCAAATGCCTGATGTGTGGATAAATATAGCACATGTTTACTTTGCATAAGGATAGTTTTCACTTGTAGTGAAAATGTTTATGTTGCAAATGGGATAGCCATTGTAAAGTGTTGGCACAAAGACCAGGAAATGTGTATGTTGCAAATGGGGAAACCATTATGCTAGTTGAAAGAGGTCAATTTGATATTGCAAAGGAAATATTTACATGGGTACAAGAAGCCATTGCAGGAAACATCTTTGTTTAGATGCTTGATGTGTGGGTAAATCTAAGACAAGTTTACTTTGCACGAGGACAGTTTGTGCTTGCAATGAAAATGTATCAAAATTGTTTAAGGAAATTCTATTTTGGCACTGACACCAAAATTTTATTATATTTAGCTCGAACACATTATGAAGCAGAATAGTTGCAAGATTGTAAAAGAACATTATTAAGAGTAGTAGAACATTATTAAGAGAAATATATTGTAATGAGTGTTTCAAATTTGTGTTTAATGTAATGAGGGTTCGAACTACCTTTGAATTCACTTCAAAGGGCATCCCCAAATTTTATTTCATTACAGAGGGCCTTAGCGAATTCAAATTCGTTGTAGCAAACTCTGACTTCCTTGCCCTTGACCACCTTTTCAGAAGTCTCCAAGTCCTCTCTGAATCCTTATTGCCCATGCAAGTAGGTCCTATAACCGATCAAAACGACTCATTCCAGGCTAACAAATGAAGCAAGGTCATGAGGTCAAGCGAGATGAATGAATCTGCAATGAAAGTGAATAATTGCACCAATACATCGCACCAATAATTGGCCGAATTTTTTTTCAAATTTTTTGTCTATTTTGGATTTGATGACTAACTATTTAGTCATTTTTTATTTCTATGTGTTATCCTGAATTTTTGACTCGTTTTAAAAATTTGGATAACCAATCAAAATTTTCATAAAATTTGAGACTTTTCTTCTCTAAGGCATGCATTACTAGGTGCAAAGAGTGACAAATCTCGGTTTTAAGTTTATTAACCTTTGGGCTACTCTTTTTCCCCCCTTTCGTTTCCGTTTTCATCAATTTCTGAGTCATTTTTAGTGTCTTTTTGACCAAATTCGGGTTTTTGGAGCAACTCAGCAAAAGGGAAAATTTTGGCTTATAGGCAAAATTGTTAAAGTTCTTTAAAAACCCGAATTTGTTTAAGTGAGTCAAAAACCCGAATTCATTTAGAGTCTTTATTTTTGACAAAAGGAAAAATTGTCATATGGCTTCAAAAACCCGAATTTGTTAAAATCTTCATTTTTGACAAAATGAAAATTGCTAAGTCATTCAAAAAGTCTGATTTGCTTTAAGTTAGATTGCATTGGAGTTCAAAAAGCCCGATTCAATGCAATTGCATCCAAAAGGTGCGAATTTGTTAAAATGAAATTGCATTGAAGTCTAAAAAAACCCGATTTTATAAAAGAACATGTTATGACTTCTTAGAAACTCGATTTTATGTTTCTATTGACATTTTACATTGTCAAAAGCTTCAGAAAGTCTGACGGCTTTCTGTTTCAAGCTATTTGAATCCTTGTTTGCTTTTACTTCCCTGATTCAAGGAGATTTAATCGACCTCAATGCTTAAAGTTCAGATTTTCTTCTATAAATAGTCAGTTTTTTGTCATTGCTCAACACGCCTAGGGTTTCTTCACCATTATTTTTACTTGCAAACTCGCTCCAGGTATGTTATGCGTTTCTTGATCTCTTTTCCACGTTTTTCTATTATTTATTACTTTATATTAGAAGTCATTCACATTTACGCATTTCGTTTTTTATTTTAATGTCTTTAAATGTAAACGCATTTTTCTTCAACTTTTATACATCTTTTTATACAGTCATCGCCTCATCCAATACTCGTTTATACGTATTTTTGTTAGTATTTGCTTCTGTATTTTACAAAATGTTTTTCTTTATCATTTTATATTGTTATAAAATATGTTTTTATTTATTTTCTGTCCGCCCCTATGAAAACGCGTCTTCATACGCCCTTCGCTTTTATTCATTTTCAGTTTATCATACCTCACGCGTCCTCTACTTTCCTTCATCTCATCAAAAAATTTGCCTTCCATATCCTTTTTCATAACTCTCAAGTATTTCAACTAAAAATCTTTTGGTCAAACATATGATCTAGTAAGATTCATTCTAGCTAAGTTAGATGCTTCCACAACTTTTTCAACTAAAATTGTTGGCTAAAAATGTATGGAGCATCACTTTGAGTCCAATTTACCAAAAAAATAAATTATTTGAAAATCTTGAAGTTTCAATAACTCTTGCTAATGTAAACAACATTTTTAAAAAAATATAAAAATACCCTTTTGTAGATCCATAAGTGTAGTTTTCAAAAATATATTTATTTTAATAGTTTAATTATTTTTTATATTTTATTTTTTATTTTTACTAAAAGTAGGTTTTCGCACAAAATATAAGGTTGATTACTATGCCAAGGAAAAATACTAAAACTTATTAAAAAATTGAAAAAAATATGATGCACTAGATAAAAGAATCTATTTTAAGATGGTATAGTTTTGTTTCCATTTTAGATAAATATTTAATATGAAAGTTGACGTCATTATTTTTTATTCATTTTAATATTTATTTAAAAATATATATTTATCAAAATTGGAAAAAAATATATCCATCATCAAGTTATAAATACACTTTCCAGCAACTTCAAACTTAAATTATAGTTTTAATTTATTAAAAACCATAAAATATACTTCATATTTTACTAGTTTACTCATTTCAAAATTCAAAACATATATGCCATATTCAAGTTCACCAATACCCATCCTTTCATATCTCCATTCTCAAACCTCATTTTGAATGCATTTTTCATTTTCCAAATGCCTTATACGTTTTTCATTTCGCCATTCCAGCAACAAAACTTTTACTTCATTTCATCTTCATCATCTCACTTTCCAGCAATAAACTTTCCCTTCATTTCGCTTTCACCCATCTTTTCACCAATAAAGCTTACATATACCATTTTCACCCATTCCACTTCCAATCATCCATTATCATTTTTCACAAGAATAAATATTCAGCTTTCATTCATAGTTCGGGTTTTGAAAACCAAAATGCAATTTCGGGATTTATAGTTGAAATTACAATTTTTGAAATTGCAAAATTGAAAAATTGTTAAACTTCCAAAAAATCCCGACTGACCTTTTATAAAAATTGCTATAGGCATAGAAAAACCCGAAATGTTTTTAAAAGGTTCAAAAGTCGAACTTTCTTTGATATAACTTCAAAATTCAAGCCGAAAATCTCTTTGTCTTGCTGTTTCAAAAAGACAAGATGTTGTTTTTGACCGCCATCATTCCATCAAGTTCCGAATTCGTCTTCATCCGCCTTCCATCATTCTTCCAAAGACCATTTCATTGTCCTAGGGTTTGAGTTTCGCCATGTCCACTCACGTTGATGCTGATGATGTTCTGACCTTATGGGGTTTTCACCGCAGTCTTGCAGATTCCTGTTCAATGACAGACGAGCCAACTTCTCCAGTAAGCAAAAAGATGAAATACAAGTTTGATAAATATCAGAATGAAATTTCTCCGTCTCACGTTGTTTCGAATATCGATGAGATCAAAGACACAGAAATTGGGCATATTGATATGTCCGAGTTTCTTGGGAGAGCTGAGAAATCTACTTCTTCTGATATGCAGAAATTGTTGAGGAGTCATATTCATCTGGTGTCTTCTTTTCCTGTTGCTGCCCTTGAGCCAGAATTCGTCCTTGCGTGTGCAGCACACTTTGATAAAGGATCCAGAACTATCAAGGATGATGATGGCAACGTGATTATCAGACTTGATGCTGAAACAATCAACAGAGTTTTCAGAGTTCCTGATGCAACTACATATTCAGAGATCTCATTGAAGAGTGCTCACAGACATTTTGAGCAGAAAAAGAGTGATTGTATTAGACATATCAATTCTAAGTGGCTTCTCAAATCACGACCTTGTGTGACCCGGATACCCAAGTTGTATCGGTCTGATTTTATAGAGGAAATTAATGATATGATCACTCTTCTGAGCAGAATAGCAGGGTTGAAGGTTTCTAATGTGTTTGAAAATTGGATGTATAAGTTCATGGTAGTTATTAGAAAAGCACATCATCCAATATTCTGGGGAGAAATAATCAGTGACAGTTTGTGTGAACAGCTTGCACAGGTTCCTATCACTCTTACCTTCTATATGAACTCATACTTGGTTTATATAGCAGCTTCGTTGAGGCATTTTCTAGGTTTATCTCCTCAAGGTGATAGATCATTAGTGCCTGTATGGGAATATTATGATCAACTGACTTTTATTCCAAGTCGAGCGCATTATAGAAGGGTTCAAGATGCTTTCTTTGGTTACTTTATCTGTTTGTTTGACAAAGAATTGGTAAACAACAGGGTATCTGAGGCAGCTTGGAATAAAGTAAATGAGTATGGCTGCTTATTTCTTCAATTCCCTACCTTCACTTATATGAGAGTCGGTTGCTTTGAAGATCAACCTTATATGCTTCCAAGGTATCCGACTGATAAGATCATTCTGATGGAGCTGGGAAGGCAGTTGATGGCAGTTCATTCACGTCAAGCTACACAACACAAGTCTGGAATCGGTATTTCATCACATAATCCATTGGTAATTGGGAGGTATTCTTTGACAAATTCTTCAAGAGCCAAAGCAATGGAGACTGAACTTCAGGAGATAACATTGAAGAGATTTCAGGCAAGAGTGGATTTTGATTATAGAAGGATGAAAGATAAAATAAAAAGAGCCTTCACTCATGTGCACCGCATTGAAGACATTTGGGCAGACCTCCGTACAGAAAAGGATATATACAAAATGGATTATTGCAGGCTTACATTGGAGCAAATTATTGATCTGAATCTAACTTTA
Source organism: Sequoia sempervirens (assembly GCA_007258455.2). Lineage (NCBI taxonomy): Eukaryota > Viridiplantae > Streptophyta > Pinopsida > Cupressales > Cupressaceae > Sequoia > Sequoia sempervirens. The sequence continues at coordinate 59,685 of VDFB02259576.1, forward strand.
ATTCCAGAAGGTGTAATTGATGATGGACAGATTTTAGATCCGGAATACGAAGAACAAGGAGTTGCTAATGCTCCCATTCCTGCAATTCAGTGGTCTCAAAAAGAATCTGTCTCTATCTTTGATAGGTTTCAATCAGTCTTGGCGAACACCAACTCTTGGCTTAAAAGCATAGGTGTTAAGACTGTTAAAATCAAAGTTAGGGCTGAAGATGATCCAGCTGGTCCTAAAGGTTTGAAGTCAGAAATTAGAGAACAATCAAAAGAAGGAGCTTCCTCTTCAGGTACCAGAATTAAGTTAAAGGTAAGCCGAGCTGCAGAACAACCATTGGAAAGGGAAATATTAAAGGGAAAAGAAGTCAATCAAATGCAGATTCAGGTTTTGGATCAGCAAGAAGAAGACGAGGTTCTTGAGACCTCTACCTTTCTAAGTGAGATAACTCCTCACATTGAAGCTCCAATACCAGAATCAGCCATATCTCCTATGTCCCCTATCGACAGTGATGTTGATTCCTTCTCCACGGTATTTGTTCCTTCTATACCACCTCAAGAGACTAGTCATCAATCTTCATCAATAGTGAATACTCCCGTAAGAAGCTTGCCCAATAACTTGGAGAATATCTTTGATGTAAATCCAATCTTTCCAGTCATGTCAGAAATAACTCTTCCAGAGATTGATACATCTGTAACAAGCTTTGATTGTTTCATGGCCAATCCTAGTTGTAATTTGTCTTCTGAGCAAAACATAGTTGCTGTACAAACCGAGGCACCTCCTAGAATTTCTGTTGTAACACAAAGTGAGACTGCAGTTGCTATTTCAGATGTGACAACCTTGGATCTTCCTCCATGGTTGAATTCAATTGCTCCAAAAAGAAAGAAACAAGCAGTGTCTCCTGATATTTTTGATTTCCAAAAATTGAAGAAATCAAAACCAATGGTTGCAAAGAAAGCAAAAACGGTCTCACAAGTGTTTGTTGACAGCAATAGAATGAAATATGCTGAGATTGCAGAGCCTCTTGTTGATAAACCACATGAAGAGATGCAGGTGTCTGATTACAGGTTCACTAGGGTGGAATTGGGCAAACAGACTCATGCCAATATGATGCAAGATGCTCAGAGTTCAGTGACGATTTTGACACAAAGCTATAATGAACTTCTAGCTAAAAAGGAAAAGCTCAAAGAAGACAATGCTCAGCTGGTTTCAGTTATTCAAAGGATTACAGGATCATCAGAAGCAGTTGATTCACTATCTTCAGCTCCTCCTAATGAATCAGTTAGGCAATTAGAAAGAATTGCACAAAAGGCCAAGGCAGTTGATTCATGGATAACTCAGCTAATTGATCAAAGTATTCCAATGATTGAGAAGACCTTGCAAGTTCTCAAAAATGTCAAAATAGCCAAAATAAAGCTAAATCAGACTTTGGAAGCCTTCAAGCAAAGTTTGGAATCGCTTGAAAAAGATTTAAAAATCTGGCATGAGATAGATCAAGTCAAGTTACAAATTCTATGCAGCAACTTGATCTTGCCAAACAGAGAGAAGTACATAGAATTTGAAGAACTTATGACAAACAAGTCATTAGTCATTCAAGATCTTATCAAAGATATCCAGGCCACATTAGAAATGAGTGATGAAGTTCAGCAGGATATTCTTTCAAGTTTTGAAAAGATCTCTTGTACAGTTTTGAATCAAGAAAATGAATTACTTGCAGCTGATTTAGTTACTACAGAAATGGCAGCCAATCTTCGTCAACAAATGGAATCAGAGCAGTTTTCTATGGATTCAATTCATAAACTTGTTAATCATCAGACAATCCTTGAGAAAATGCAAACTACTTATGAAGAGCATAGATTGGCAACAATCAGATACTTTGATGTAATCTTGAAGACAGTTGCAGTAGCCAAGAACACTTTGGGTCCAGATCCGAATGAATTGCAAACTATCATCAGCAAATTCTTATCTTTCAAAGATAGGAATGAAGCAATTTGAAATTTTAAGTTGTTTTATGTATTTTTACTTTCGACAAAATATATGTAAAAACAAATTTTGCAATTGCAAGTGTTCTTTCCTTGCAGTTTTGAAAAATGTAATTACATGTAAAATCTTACAAAACAAATCACAATTTGGATTGTAATTTTGAATAAGTCAATTGCAGTTAGTTATCGGTTGAGAGATTTTCTCAAGTTTGTTGAGATCCTCCCACCTTTTTCTCCAGACCTTCCTCCTATAAATACTTGAGGGGTCTATTGTAATAGATATCTTTTTAGCAAGCAAGAAAACTCTGCAGAATTTTATACTCATAAAGTCTTTGAGCTTTATAGTTGATAATTGTGAATTTTCAAGTAATATCAAGAAGCTGGAATTTCAGACTTTGAGCTGAATTTTCATTTTGCATCTTATATGTTCTTATGTCATTTTGAATCATCATTTTGTGACTACTTGAGAATTGTTGAATATTGCTGAAAAGAGATTCGATTCAAATATCTGCAGTCTTTGTGCTGCAAATGTGAAGATTGAATTCATAGTCAATATTAGAAATCGAGAAAAATTATAAGTCTTTGTGCTCATGGTATTTCTCATTTAGAGTAATCAAGAAATACATCATAGTTATAGTCTTTGAGCTATTTTGTGTTGTACTTTTTCATCAAGTAATTATTCTGAAAAAGGGTAGATAGGATCTCATTCCTCAAGACTTTGTGCTTATTGGTTGTTTTCCCGTCCCGGAGGAAGTAACGGAAGTCTTTGTGCTTTCAGGAAACTTTATTTCCTCTTTCTTAATTTCACTGCATTGTTGTTGTAATAAGTTTCATCCACATATACTATTTCTTTTATGTGAAGAGAGAAGAACATAATCTTTCCTGAAATAAGAGGAATGATTGTTGTCCTACCCATATCAGTTTTATATAGTTAAAGGGGGAGCCTTCCCTTAATTAGGAGAGTTAAATCTCGTGTGATGTGGTTGAAACCACAAATTTTGCATATCCTCAAGATATACAAAATTTTCACCCAGCACTATGAATAAATAATTTTTTATTCAATGACCAAATTAGTCATGTATTTACTCATTTATAGCTAAGTTGCAAAAAATGAGTAGGAATTTAGTCATTTTTAGTTGTTGTGACTAAAAGTTTTAGTCACCTACTCATTTATTTGTCAAATTCTACTAGTGTACCTTACAGATAGGTAGAGGAATAGTATGAGGTTGCGAAGGATAAGACATAGGAGCAAACCCATGAGGACCCTTCCCCTTTCCATAAACAATGGATCTAGGAATCATGGGCAAGAAGATAAGCTCAAAGAATTAACACTTCAATTTTTTCCATGTGGGCATCACCACACTTCCTATGCAATGCATGGGAGCAGGAGCCAAAGGTGCCACATTAAGATGAGAAGCAAAAGAAAACAAAACTACAAATACAAAAGGAGAAGGCTCTAGAGTGGGAGCAAGCTTCCCCTTTCCCTTGGATGGGGAAAAAGAGGTAGCTTATTGTTGCACCATCATAGAGGCTTTTATAGATATCACATAAGAAGACACTGGATAACTAGCCTTCGGCACTAAGCCCCCAATCTTATATTTAATATAAGCTTTATACAACAAATATCGTAATGCCCTGCCATGGTTTCCATAAAAAACAAAGCGTAAAGAACAATATAATCAAATATATATTTTTTAAACAGATTCAATTACATAAATGTCTTAAGGATTCCAAGATGACGTTACATAAACATTATAAATAAGATCAATGCATCATAACATAAAACATAAGCACAAATTAAATTCATGAATGATTCCAATTTACAATACTTTATAAAATCAGGTCACAAATATATCTAGAATACATCATATGAGATTTTCATAAATCTCATTACATCATAATAATGATACAATGAGTACACTCATATACATGAGGTAAATATAAAAAGAGGATAATGACCACATCACAACTATCATCCATGTCCATGAGTACATTCCACATCCACTGTCATGAACAATGAAGTAACTGGAAACTTCTACTAGTATAGCATCATCTGAAAGAATAGCCAATGAAGGTATAGCACGGTTTCCTCCCAACCATGTGAAACCCGAAGTTCCACTCCCTCTGTGCTTGGAGATAATGACAGGTACACAAACAAGAAGACATAACATTACATTTACGTGGCTTACATTCACATCACGACATAACGATATCAAAACATAATGAACAAACTCCCAGTGGCAAAACACAACTAGAGATAATTCAATACAAAGGATCACAATCATGTAATAGGAAAAGAGTGTCATCACACTATCGAGATAGGTTTCCCTAGTGAATCTTCCTAGACTACCAGCCCTCTCCAAGAGTTACCCTGGCAGTCCCTACTGATTCCCAGCCCCTAAGCAAACTAGTGTGGAGTCATTCCATCTTTCATGAAGACAAGATAGGTGACTATCCATTCTAGGCCTTCTCAACCTTTCCTCAATCTAAACGAGCATTAAGAAAATAGGCAAGGCATACTTTTATCTGAGTTAATGTTTAATTCTACCCAACCCTTGGTACATTTTTTAGGTTTCCACTGGATTACAAAACCTACGATAGGTTACCCTAACAACCATTTAGGGTTTCGGCCCCTACCACAAGCCACTCTTCCTAAAGACATGATGAAACATCAAAAGACAAGGGATAGTCTTCAGGCATAAAGAACAAAATCACATATGTACATATAACTCTTTTATGACATAAACCAAAATATCCATAATGTCACCACAGTTACATCCAAATGTGCAAGACCATACCCCAAATAGAATCACGGTAACAATGCCCCATAATACATACATTTATAACTTAAATCACAAAGACAATTTCCTAACCTCTTGAATAAAAGAACTCATTACACAAATTTCTTAACTATATTCTTCTAAAACAAAACTCGTTAACAAAAATTACATGACCACTATTATATATATATATAAACTAACTCTTATAATAAAAAGCTAGAGATATATTATACAATAAATGGACAAATTATAAATTTCCTAAATCTTATCCTAAAACAAAGTAATCTGAAACTTTCTATATCATAAATATTATAATTTAATTGCATTTATAAATCTTTCGGTAAACACAAACTTTCATTGATAAAGTTAATGTAAAACAAAATTCTATCAATAAGATAACAAATCTGTATGTTCTAACAGCCACACATGGAAGAAAGTGAAACCCATGCCAATATGAATCCCTTATATTTTATCACATAATAATGTTCCAATTAGCTTTTATACTTCAACAAATCAAGAGCAAAAGGACCACGTATCAAACAAGATAGGTAGTGAACAGTTAACACAAGTTTATGAAAACCAAATAAATAAAGAAACCTGATATCACTGCCATGCATGATACAACTTAGATTTCATATCCCTACTTATGAATTTCAGTTCAGAAATAATTTCAACTATCAGTTTAAGGAAATTGATCTACTTATACTTATTATAAACTAACATGGCAAACACTTTAGATAAACCTACTAAAAGTGGCGCTATTCAAGGAGGATATGCACCAAGAGAGAAATAATCATGCAAAAGTTTCAAAATAGATTGAATTATGGTTTATATAAACACGATTTCAATAAGAAGCTTCTCAGCCAATAGAAATCGACTGGCAGATTACAATAGTTAAAACAGATTTTAAGTGATAAAAGTTACCAAGGGCGGCCACCAATCACAGGAATACCCAGAAGTTTTCTCAAACTTGCAACACCATTTCTCAGAGTAATGTGAATTGCTAACCAAACATTCAAAATCCATAACAAAAGCTTCAATATTTTTTAAATATTAATGATAAGAGGAGAGAGAAGGCGGCAGCTTCAGGATAGTTTAGCTGGCAATTATCAAAATCTATGGTAGTATGTTTCAATACGATAGTGAGGGACATTTGCAAATTAGAAGTTGCAGTACAAAGAATGGCGCCACAATCAGGTTTGACCTATCAACACACATGATTTTAATTTCAAAAACCCATCCCATGTAGAGGAGAAATACGGCTGGGTTCGGCTTGTTATAGTGAGAAAGAAGAGAGCTTAAACAGCCAGACATTAATTTTACACAACCTTATAAATAGAGGGCGACGCCTTTTTCCAGAGGAACTAAAATTTCATTTTGGAGATAAGATTGAGAGCAGAGGGGGTGACGGTTAAGAGCTCAGAGCTTCAATACCAAAATTTGTGTTGTAAAATTTCTAAGACATTGGCCTATTTCAATATTGCATAGCACACAGTTTTCCAGGAAAATTTTTCCATTTGCAAAAAGAAGAGACTTACATGAACTCCACTTAGATCGAATGATGCCTATACTATTGCATTCACAGAGTTTAAATTTTTAAACATGCATATAAATAATTCTTCCAACAATGAAAATAAGGTGATTTCATATTTCGTTCTTAACTCTGAATTGAAATTTTCAATAGATCAACACACAACTAAGGGAGATCCAAAGCCAGTTTCCAATCATATATTAAATTATAATTTCCTTAATTTTTTTTTTTTTTGCATCATTGTTTTACTATGTTTTCTATAAATTTTGAAAACTTGTTCTAATGATTTCTCTGTTGCATGTGCAGATTTGGTAAATAAATTATTTTCCACAACATTTTACTCAAGAATTTACAAGAAAACCAAAAGAAGAAAACCTGGTTAAGCTTGATAACTGAGCTGAATTAAATTATAAAGATTTTTTCAATCCTGCTCAAAACACTGGTTATTTGGCAACGAAATCCTAAACAATCCAGCCCAATAATATGCTTGCAAACAAAATCTGAGATGAAAACATTTTCCAGAACAATAGTCGTGCCAAAAAAAAAAAATTAAAACTGTTGTCGTGTAGAATTCTTCCATAATATTGTCGTGAATCAAAAATTGCAACCCCAAAAAGATATTAATGTATTTAATTAACTCTCAATCATGAAGCTTAACTGATAGTCAATTATGCATTCAAAATTGATCAATCAATTATAACTTACCCTTTTAACTTCAGATCACATTTTCAACTCCAAATCCAAAAATCCATAACATATTAAAAACATCTTTTAAAATATCAGCCTTCCATGTAAATCCCATTTGCACAACTAAGTCAACAATTATATTTAATAAAATACTTTTGCAATAATTAACCTTCACTTTTAAAATAAATAACTTATTCAATTTAAATTAATAAATTAAACGATAAATATAAACACAAACATTTAAACTAATATTAAAAAAAATTAATCATTTAACTACAATAATGAATTTCCCAAACAAAACCATACAGACAAATACAACACAACAGAAATGAACTAGACAACAACAACGGGTGACCAAAGATACTCGTTCAATGAAGAACGATGGCTTAATAAGGACCTGACACTATCTCTGGATCAACATAATTTCATTGGATTAGGGTACGCTCAGACCTCACAAGCAGGTGGAGCCAATACCTGGTACCTGTATCTGCATGAAACATGATTGTTAAACATATAAACTTATATTAGAAAACACACTGTCGAGAAGAATCATAGTGTAGCAGGGTACTCATGAATGAGTAATGCTACATTGTCTTCTTCACCGAAGCTGACTAGCAACATATATCACAAACAACCACTTCAGCATGATAACCACATAAAAACTCATAAGCAACATAATCCATATCACGTACGTGTCTATCACAATATCATCACACAAACACAACCAGATGATTAGGATGTCAAAAGTATCATCCACGAAGTATAAAAACAACATAATATCGGAGTCATATCAGAAAATGAACATGGTATCATAATCAACTAAAGCATCAATCTATCAAACTAAATCAAACTAAAAACATAGTGTCACACTGGAGCGGCTCTACATCCTCCCCCCCTAGGATAAGGCTTACTCCTGGAAGCCTGCAAATAGATAAGGATAAAGCTCATGCATGTGTATCGCATCCTCCCAAGTAGTTGATGCCTCATCGCTAGGATCCCATTGGATCCTCACTTGATCAACGTCTTGACCCCTAAGGGCGAGCTTCTAATGCTGAAGAATGCCCATGGGCTCCAAAGCCAGCTGCTCGTACTCTCCCTGTAACACATTCCAATCGAGCACATGTGAAATGTCAGGATGATAAGGTCTAAGAACTGATACATGAAAGACATCATGAATGCATGATAAACTAGGCGGTAAAGCAAGTCAATATGCCATAGGACCAATCCTCTCCAAAATCTCAAATGGTCCAACAAATCGAGGCGCAAACTTAGAGATTTTTCCATAACAGATTGGACTCTTGCGCGGTCGCACTCGAAGAAAAACCCTGTCGCCAATAGGGAACGGTCGATCCACTCTATGCGCATCGGCATACTTCTTCTATCTATCTTGTGCCACTACCAAATGCTCTTTGATGTGATCAACCTGTTGCTCCATATCTTGAAGCATCTCAGGAACAAGTAGAACTCTATCCTCAAGTCAATCCCAACTCAATGGAGTACGACAAGGACGTCCATACAGTGCCTGAAAAGGAGGCATACCTATGGAACTTTGATACCCATTGTTACAGGAAAATTCCACTAAGTATAAATAATCTTCCCAACAATGAAAATAAGGTGATTTTAGATTTCATTCTTAACTCTGAATTGGAAATTTCAATAGATCAACGTACACCTAAGGGAGATCCAAAGCTAGTTTCAATCATATATTAAATTATAATTTCCTGAATTTTTATTTTTTTTGCATCATTGTTTTACTATGTTTTCTATAAAATTTGAAAACTTGTTCTAATGATTTCTCTGTTGCATGTGCAGATTTGGTAAATAAATTATTTTCCACAACATTTCACTCAAGAATATACAAGAAAACCAAAAGAAGAAAACCTGGTTAAGCTTGATAGCTGAGCTGAATTAAATTATGAAGATTTTTTCAGTCCTGCTCAAAACACTGGTTATTTGGCGACGAAATTCTAAACAATCCAGCCCAATAATCTGCTTGCAAACAAAATCTGAGATGAAAACTTTTTCCAGAACAATAGCCGTGCCAGAATTTTTTTTAAAAAAGTGTTGTCATGCAAAATTCTTCCAGAATATTGTCGTGAATCAAAAATTGCAACCCCAAAAAGATATTAATGCATTTAATTAACTCTCAATCATGAAGCTTAACTAATAGTCAATTATTCATTCAAAATTGATCAATCAATTCTAACTTACCCTTTTAACTTCAAATCACATTTTCAACTCCAAATCCAAAAATCCATAACATATTGAAAACAAAATCTTTTAAAATATCAGCCTTCCATGTAAATCCCATTTTCACAACTAAGTCAACAATTATATTTAATTAAATACTTTTGCAGTAATTAACCTTCACTTTTAAAATAAATAACTTATTTAATTTAAATTAATAAATTAAACGATAAATATAAACACAAACATTTAAACTAATATTAAAAACAATTAATCATTTAACTACAATAATGAATTTCTCAAACAAAACCATACAGGAAAATACAACACAATAGAAACAGACTAGACAACAACAACAGGTGACCAAAGATACTCATTCAATGAAGAACGATGGCTTAATAAGGACCTGACACTATCTTCGGATCAACATAATTTCATTGGATTAGGGTACGCTCAGACCTGACAAGCAGGTGGAGCCAATACCCAATACCTATATCTGCATGAAACATGATTGTTAAACATATAAACTTATATCAGAAAACACATCGTCAAGAAGAATCACAGCTTAGTAGGGTACTCACGAATGAATAATGCCACACTGTCTTCTTCACCGAAACTGACGAGCAACATATATCACAAACAACTTCAGCATGAAAACCACATAAAAACTCATAAGCAACATAATCCATATCACGTACGTGTCTATCACAATATCATCACACAAACACAACCAAATGATCAGGATGTCAAAAGTATCATCCAAAAAGTATAAAAACAACATAATATCGGAGTCATATCAGAAAATGAACAACATGGTATCATAATCAACTAAAGCATCAATCTATCAAACTAAATCAAACTAAAAATAGAGTGTCACAACTGGAGGGGCTCTACATCCTCCCCCCCTAGGATAAGGCTTACTCCTGGAAGCCTGCAAATAGATAAGGATAAAGCTCATGCATGTGTATCACATCCTCCCAAGTAGCCGATGCCTCATCGCTAGGATCCCATAGGATCCTCACCTGATCAACGTCTTGACCCCTGAGGGTGAGCTTTCGACATTGAAGAATTACCACGAGCTCCAAAGCCAATTGCCCATCCTCTACCTATAATGCATTCCAATCGAGCACATGTGAAATGTCAGGATGTTAAGGTCTAAGAACTGATACATGAAAGACATCATGAATGCGTGATAAACTGGGTGGTAAAGCAAGTCAATATGCCACAAGACCAATCCTCTCTAGAATCTCAAATGGTCCAACAAATTGAGGCACAAACTTAGAGCCTTTTCCATAACGGACTGAACTCTTGCATGGTCGCACTCGAAGAAAAACCCTATCGCCAATAGGGAACTGTCGATCCACTCTATGTGCATCGGCATAATTCTTCTATCTATCCTGTGTCGCTACCAAATGCTCTCTGATGCGATCAACCTGTTGCTCCATATCTCGAAGCATCTCAGGACCAAGTAGAACTCTATCCTCAAGTTGATCCCAACTCAATGGAGTACAACAAGGATGTCCATACAATGCCTGAAAAGGAGGCATACCTATGGAACTTTGATCCCCATTGTTATAGGTGAATTCCACTAAGTATAAATAATCTTCCCAACAATGAAAATAAGATGATTTCAGATTTCGTTCTTAACTCTGAATTGGAAATTTCAATAGATCAACGCACAACTAAGGGAGATCCAAAGCTAGTTTTAATCATATATTAAATTATAATTTCCTGAATTTTTTTTTTTTTTGCATCATTGTTTTACTATGTTTTCTATAAAATTTGAAAACTTGTTCTAATGATTTCTCTATTGCATGTGCAGATTTGGTAAATAAATTATTTTCCACAACATTTTACTCAAGAATATACAAGAAAACTAAAAGAAGAAAACCTGGTTAAGCTTGATAGCTGAGTTGAATTAAATTATGAAGATTTTGTCAATCCTGCTCAAAAAACTGGTTATTTGGCGACGAAATCCTAAACAATCCAGCCCAATAATATGCTTGCAAACAAAATCTAAGATGAAATTTTTTTCCAAAACAATAGTCGTGCCAAAATTTAAAAAATAAAACTGCTGCCGTGCAGAATTCTTCCAGAATATTGTCGTGAATCAAAAATTGCAACCCCAAAAAGATATTAATGCATTTAATTAACTCTCAATCATGAAGCTTAATTGATAGTCAATTATGCATTCAAAATTGATCAATCAATTCTAACTTACCCTTTTAACTTCAGATCACATTTTCAACTCCAAATCCAAATATCCATAACATATTGAAAAAAACATCTTTTAAAATATCAGCCTTCCATGTAAATCCCATTTGCACAACTAAGTCAACAATTATATTTAATTAAATACTTTTGCAGTAATTAACCTTCACTTTTAAAATAAATAACTTATTTAATTTAAATTAATAATAAATTAAATGATAAATATAAACAAAAACATTTAAACTAATATTAAAAACGATTAATCATTTAACTACAATAATTAATTTCCCAAACAAAACCATACAGACAAATACGACACAACAAAAATAGACTAGACAACAACAACAGGTGACCAAAGATACTCGTTCAATGAAGAATGATGGCTTAAGAAGGACCTGACACTATCTCCGGATCAACATAATTTCATTGGATTAGGGTACGCTTAGACCTGACAAGCAGGTGGAGCCAATACCCAGTACCTGTATCTGCATGAAACATGATTGTTAAACATATAAACTTATATAAAAAAAACACCGTGAAGAAGAATCATAGCGTAGCAGGGTACTCACGCATGAGTAATGCTACATTGTATTCTTCACCAAAACTGACAAGCAACATATATCACAAACAACCACTTCAACATGATAACCACATAAAAACTCATAAGCAACATAATCCATATCACGTACGTGTCTATCACAATATCATCACACAAAAACAACCAAATGATCAGGATGTCAAAAGTATCATCCACGAAGTATAAAAACAACATAATATCGGAGTCATATCAGAAAATGAACAACATAGTATCATAATCAACTAAAGCATCAATCTATCAAACTGAATCAAACTAAAAACAGAGTGTCACAATTGGGGGGGCTCTAAAAATCTCCCCTAGGAGGGAGAGTTCTGACTAGGGCAAGCCAAAAGTGATCCAATGAAAAACCCCCACATGACACTAGCATTTTAAATCCAATGTCATGCACCACATGTATGGTGCCTTCATGAGGGAATTTTAAACATTTATGAACCATAGAGGTGACACCGTTCACAGAGGCTAGCCAGGGGATACCTATCCTTACTCGAAATAGGTCAAACTTTGGAATGATAACAAATGAAACATCAACAACCTTGGGTCCTACCAAGAATGACAAAGAAATAGATCCCATAGGGGCAATAGAGAGTCTATCATGTGTACGGAGAGTGGTATATGACTCTTTGTATCTCTCCTTGTGTAAGTTGTTTATAAATAGAGTCTCCTCTATTATCACATTAACCTAACTTGTCAAATCAACTAAGACATTGGTTATGGAATTTTCATTGATCTAGGCAAGAATGTATAGTGGGGAAGGCTCGTTATTAAGAGGTTCATCATGTGAGGTGAATGTTATGTCTGGTGTAGCACTGACTTTTTTAGGAGGAGGGATACACGTGAATGAAACCATGTTCATGTACTCAGATGGAACTAACTCAAATGATGTAGAAGATTGTGCTAGTAGACATTGACCTACCTAGGTTCCAATTTTGAATATCCAAGAGTCCTTCTACCTACATATCTAGGGGTCGTAGACTAGGTCACAAAGATGCATGCTTTGTGATACACAAATATACAACACGCCTAGGACACGAGAGAAAGATTCTCTAATATCAAGAAACGAAAACAAGGATTTCATATATCAAGTTCACCAAAAAATTAGAGAAGGGGGATTCTTCACCCATGAGGCTCCAGGTCATGGGAGAGCCCCAAGGAAAAAACTACCCTAAACTACCTTAGGTTATTTGATAGGTTTAGAGTGAGGTTGAAAAGGAAGGTTCAATAGCACACTATTTCCCCTCTACTAAAAACAGGTGTATCCAGAACCAAGTGAGTCGAGCACAAAGGTTTTAGACTAAAAACTAGATAACTCACTATCTGAGGATGGCAGCACGAGAACCAAACTCCAATGCGGTGTGTTGGCATCTCAGGGACACACTAACATCCTATATGGACAGAGGTCTTATAAGCAACCAAAAAACACAAAGGACCTACTTATGACTTGAGTGAATTGAGGTTTCACAGTTTGATAGAGAAAATATAGAAAGTAGAAAGTACAACAACAAGAATACTGAAAAGCTATTCTAGTATGAAAATGAAAAATAAGGACTAGGAAAAGATACCTTTCCACCCACGAAATATAATCCTTCAACTATAACTCCAAACAAATGAATCAACACTTTCTCACATGGAAATAGAAAAAGTGTTGGGTTGTGTTTTGAGGTCTACCTCAGCCAGACCCTTGTTTTGGTGTTCTCACCTCCACGGATAGCCAAATATGAAACAAGATGGAGAAATTGATAAAGAAGAGAAAGGAAAGACACTATCAAATAGAGTGGAAAGTCAGACTGAATGCTACTCTATAAGACAATGATGCAAATAAATAACAAGAGCAATATCACCTTTCCTTCTGCTAGCACTCAAGGCTGAGAGGAGAATATGATGAGAGGCTATGCCTTGCCAAGAGGATGGAGCTTTGCAAACCCTGAAAAACCAATAATATTGCAACAGGAAGGTAATTTTACACTTGAACACTCTACCTATGTTAATGTGTTAAATGTGCATGTAATTGTAGCTTCAGATGATCAACAAAATACTCAAGAATATGTTACCTTTTTTCTATTGATCTTAACCAGAAAAGAACAACAATGGATCATGCAATACAAATAGGAGATGGTAAATCTATTACAAAATAAAGTTCAATCTAATTTGAGTCTTTACTTTGTAAATTAATTATATCTAAGTTAGTGTATTAAATGTGCATGTTATAGCATCTTTAGATTATCAACAAAACACTCAACAATGCATGTTACCTTTTTCTAGAGATTTAACCAAGCAACAATAACAATGAATGTAATGCAAATTAGAGATGGTAAAAACATTATGAAATGAACTTCAATAAATTTTGTCTAATTTATATGTTAATTTGAAATTTATAAATTATAATAGATAAGTTTCTATTCAGTCGTCTAATATATTTACCATTGAGCTAATTAATCAAATTTATGGTTTGACTTGTTATTGTGTAGTCACATTGCATCCATCAAGTTGCATGAAGAGGCTATATTTTGATGATCCACCACAAGTTTAGGATTCACTTGAGACATATGGTTAATTGGACAATTAGGATTGGATACGTAGCTATTCGACATACACATTGTATATAGACCTTGAGATGGAATATGCCACATTTTGCAATAAATGTTCTAAGTTGACATATATGCAAAAAATTTATATGTGTACATAATTATTCTACACTTTATATATAATTCAAATTAATATAAAATATAATTTGTTCCTTTTTTGCATATTTTTTAACTTAAAAAATTTAAATTTTGAATGTATAATCACTTTAGAATGGTCAAGAAACAAACAATAACATGTTATAAATTGATTTCTTGCAATATTTATTTCCATGATGGTAGTCATAGTTAGGTATATTATTGTATTATGATAACATGTGACCATTTCTCTATTAAAATTTCATAACTAGTATGAATTAATAAAAAATTCTGAGCATGATGACAATCATATGAAGTATATATATTTTTTATTTCAGTTTAATTCATGTTAAATTATGACATATTTGTTCAAAAAAAATTATTCGTAAGCAGTAAGTTTATACTAATTTATCAAAAAGATTACAGAGAGTCCACCATGGAATAACCACCAATTCATCAACAAACTACACCTAAGAAATAGAAATTGCCTATAATGACCATGTAGGGTCCAACAAAATGGGAATAGGACATTACCAAAATTCCTAGAATCCCCAAGCAATACAAGCAACATCTACCATAAACCATACCTGATACTATAGCAACCTAATTTAGCATCATTTTTTAACAGACATTAACTAACCTAGGAAACCATTTGCAACAACAAACGCCCTAAAGTCTAGAACCCTGCATCGGCTGAAAGACTAGGAGAGGTCGAGTGTCTGTTGAAAGAAATCAACCCCTGTTGCTTCAAGTTATTTATGCTCCACTAGGGCCATACCCTTCAAATCAAATATGAAGGGATAAAACTTCACCACCTCGCCAAGCACATAGTATGTAGGCAGGTCATGAGGCCTCAGCACACCCAACCCAAGGGAGGAAATGGTGAAAATTCCCTCCAGAGCCACCAACCATTCTTCATGAAAGAGCTTCGTAACTAGCATTTTCGCTTCTTTATTTTCCATCTTGATTGCCAACAACACCGCCATGAATCTAGAGGAGATATGAGTATTCACCTACTTGGTTTCTCCATTTCTCATAAATCCCTTGCCCAGGATCATTTTAACTGCAGCAAGAATGAGCGGATCATACTTCTTTAAGATCCTCTTGATTCGTTGCTCAGTTATCTCCCCATGCAACGACATATCCCACACCGAGCTATCCAAATGTATAGGGGTATCCGCCCCAATGTTGGGCATCATCTTAGGAGACAATTTCACAAAGAACTTAGATATTTCCTCTATCACAACCCCAGAGCACTCCTTAACAACGATGCAGAGAAAAATACTTAATGCCAATGAGAAGAGAAATATTTCCCACACCAGAATTAAAGCAATGAAATGGAGGTGTCGATCAAATCAATTCATAATTGTGAAGGCATGTAATGAACTTGTCATGTGAATAGCCAACCTGACATTGCAAGATCACATTCTTGCTGTAGTTACCAAGGCCATATTTGAAGTGATGTCTCAAACTCCCATAAGATGGGATTTGTATAACCTTTCTTATTCATTATGGCAACCACAATGTGACCAACGCTGACATAGCAATACCAATGTCATCCCTTATTTTCATGTCAAATATTGATTAGGCAAGGGTCGTACTCTACATTTTTAACTCTCGAGTGATTCCAATCCAATGATTTCCTGGCCCTCCCACATGAGTGTGGGGGAAAGCACCCACCAAACTACCCACGAATGTTGTCTTAGTCGAATTTCTCTATTACTAAGATACCAACCGCACCCTAATTAGAGAGTGCTCTGTCTTGGTGTTTCCTTCTTTGAGTATATGGTTTATTGTCACCAACTTGAACCTATCCATTGGTCCCAAGGCAATGTCTAGTCTTGCAAATAGTTTCCAATTTAACATCCTCCGAGAGCGAAGAGCGTTTATCACTAGCGATGAGTCACCTTCAATCACCACTTTCTTAATTTTCAAATTATGGCACAGTTTCAATCTCAATATCACTACCTACAATTCATCCATGTTTGTTCCTACCAGGAGAGGTCTAGAGCCAATTTCCCCATAATCCTGCTATTCTAGTCTCTGATAATACATCCAGCCCTAGATACACTAGGATTTATGGAGGTGCCATCAAAGTTCAATTTGTACCAACCCCAATCTAGGGGCATCCATTTGATGTTCTTTCTATTTTCTTATTCCCTTGAACTACCCTCCCCAAAGAAGGGAGGAATCCTCAATCCATTCCATGACTGACACATTTTTTTCATCCCATTCAATGAACGTAGTGTTCTTACTAGGGAAGTACTTTGCCCTTGAGTTAACCAGCTCAACCAGGCATGCCTCAATCTTATGCTGGAGGGACTGGATAAGCATGTCTTTATTCTAAAATATGTGTCTATTTCTCTCTTTCCAAACTTCCCATATCAACATCGAAGGACCATAGACCCACAAACTATGATATAATGTATGTTTGTGAATGAGAGGCCACCCAAGAAGCCAATCGAAGAGATTATTTGGGAGTGCAGTCTTCCATTGTAGCTTAGCTAGCTCAACCAATTCCAACAATCCTAAGTAAAAGGTAAATTCAAGAAGAGGTGATTGCCTGTCTCTCCATTCTATTTACAAAGGATGCATCTTGATGGACCATGAAAGCTCATTTTAGTGAACCTATCAGTAGTTAAGGCACAACCTTGAGATGTCGCCCAGGTGAACATGTCAACTTTGGGTAGGCACACCGAATTCCAACAAATTTTATTGGGGGAGCCTTGCTTCACCAGCCCATAGGCCCAAAAGCATCTTGTAGCCTTCCTTTGCATTATAAGTGCTAGTAGGAGAGGCATCCCAATGAAGAGTGTCTTGTCCCTCCCTGAGGCATATGTTGTGTTCACATAACATTCTATCAAATGCTTATGCCACATCTGAATCCAAACCAAGAGCTCTTAGACTTTTCCACTAGGAAATTATATAACCATCCCAATGTGTAATCACTATATAATCTCTTAACTTATCTCCCCATGCCTATTGTTTTAGGAGTTTGATGTTTTCAAACTCAATTCTGCCTACCAATTTGGGATAATTGTCTCAAGAATCTTCCCAAAAATTTAATGTTCTACCATCCTTGATCTCCCAAGTTAGGAAAACCAAATCCTTGCAAGTGCATATAAAATTCTAAATCCTGGATCCCTTAGGAAGAGTACTGGAGATGAAAATGTTGTTTCCATCCCCACCAAGGTATTTGGATTATAGTATTTTAACCCATTTCAAATTATTTTTTGTGTGAATTAACCAGATAAGTTTTGCTCTGGCTGCTTTGTTTTGGAGAAGATTCTTCATCCCCGTTCCATCTTTTTCTTTGCTCTCACATAATTTCTTCCATTTAATCCAGGGATATTTATATTGGTCTGAGGCACTTTTCCATAAAAAGGATTTCATATTTCTATTCAGCTCTTTACTTGCACCTATGGAAATCGGCAGACATGAAATAAGGTAGGCATGTAAAGCCAAAATCATCAATTTGAGTTTGGTTAAGAGACCCACCCAAGAGAGCCAACGATTCTTCCATAAAGTGATTCTATTACCCACCTTATCAATAAGGTTGTTTCAAATTTTTCCTGGCTGAACACCTTTTTCCAGAGGTAGTCTGAGGTATTTACAGGGTAGGTTGCCCTTTTTGAACTACAATATTTTCAAAATTTCAGCTTCTCTCCTTGTTGAAGTGTTAAAGAAGGAAACTTTCAATTTCTCAAGGCTAACTTCCTGACTCGAGGCCGAGTATCTGTCTAAAATTTCCATGAAATTCCTTGCCTCCTTTTTCTAGTCGCTCCTAAATAGCATGGTATCATCAACGAACTGTTGATGTGTGGCTTCTGACAATCTACTAGTGATCTACACCCTTCCACCTTTCCAGAGTGACATGCACTCGAAATGGACCTCTCAAGGGCTTTAGCCATAATGATAAACAAGAAGGGGGAGATGGGATCCCTCCGACGAAGGCCCCTCAATGCATTGAAGAATCCTTTAGGAGAGCCATTCAAGAGGACTGAGTACCTAGATAGGCTACCCAACCAAAGATCCAGTTCAACCAATCTCTGTCAAAACCAAACCCTTCCAGCACCTTGAAAAGAAAATTTCAATTCACCTTATCATAAGCCTTTTTGATGTCGAGCTTAATAAGCATGGCCTGTTTCTTTTTTGTTTGCACTGAATGGATGGCTTCCTGAGCAATTATTACCCCATCTAGAATCGACCTACCCAAACCAAAACCAATTTTTTCTTCCAATATGATGTCTGGAAGAAGTAGCTTAATCTTGTTCACCACCACCTTTTCCAAAATCTAATAGATAGTTTACATAGGGAAATCGGCCTATACTCATCCAAAGTATAGGCCGATTAAAGTATAGGGAAATCTTATAGGTTTCTCCTTTTTTAGAATTAAAGCAATGAAAGTTGTGTTGATCTCCTTGAGCACTTGGCCTGAACTTTTGTAATTCTTAATGTCATCAGTGATATCCTTGCCCATGATATCCCAACATTTCTAAAAAAACCTAGCGAGGAAGCCATCCAGGCCTAGGGCCTTGTCTAGGTATAATTGAAAAAGAGTCATTTTGATTTCCTGATTTATGAATTTACTGTTCAGCATTTCATTCTAAGGGTCCATGACCAGCCTAGGAATTCCATTTAGGAGATCTTGTTGATCCCTTAAATTGGACCCTAACTCATCATTTAACAAGTTTTGGAAATGTTCAACCACAACCTATCTAACATCATCAATTTTTTCTAGAGATTGACCATCCCTTGATTTAATACAAGTTATTATGTTGATTTCCCTATGTAGCTTGGTGGAGTTATGGAAGAATTTCATGTTTTTATCCCCAGCACTAAGCCAAACTTCTCTAGATTTTTGCCTCCAAAATATTTCCTCCTTTTCCAGTAGATCATTCAAATTCTTCAATAATTCCTTTTCTTCCAAGAAATGTTGATTGTCCATTCCATCTGTAATGATCTTCTCTGAGAGCTCCTTTAGTGCCTCTTCACACCTCTATTTCTCCAAGAAAAATGTTTTTGAAGCATTCCTTATTCCATCTTTTTAGATTCTACTTTATTACTTTGAGCTTAGAGGCAATACAAAACATCTTCGTCCCACTAGGATGGAACTCTTCCCACCATGACTTAATAAGATGAAAGAAGTTTGGATCTTTGAACCAAATGTTCTTAAACTTAAAGGGACACCTGGTTGGCCTCCCCTCCCTAACTATCTCCAGCACCACCAAAAAATGGTCTGACTTGGATCCAGGTAGAATCTAACATTCCAAGGTAAATGGGAATAAATGAAGATCACCTTTGAATAAAAATCTATCAATCTTCTTAGCAATATTGCATAAACAAGTCCACCTATTGGTGTATTGACCATTTCCTATAGGAAAATCAATTAACATTTTCCTCTCCACAAATCGTTCAAAATCCACCTAGGATTGCAATTTTCTACTAACACCCCCTTTCTTTTCTGATGACTTTAGAATTGCATTAAAATCCCCACCTAGTACACAAAATTTGAAGGTAGGAAAACCACAAATATTGTCTGGTTCACACCAAGTTTGTCACTTTTGGATACAATTGTTTGTACCATAGACATTAACAAGTAAAACGCATAAATTTTATGCCAAGCTTCTTACCAAGTACACACAATCCAAAATCGACTTGTAGCTATTTCTTCTATGATTTCCGATTGAGGCTTCCAAAGAATCAATAGGCCGCCTAAAGGGCCATCGACATTAACCCTGATCAATCTCCACATCTTCATTTTCTTCTTGAGGTTAGTCTTCTCCTATTCACCGAGCTTAGTTTCTTGTAACATACAGATATTTAGCTGCATAGATTCTAAATGATGCCTAATTAGGCATCGCTTATTAGGGGCATTAAGGCCCCTAACATTCCATGAAATGATTTTCATGGCTATTCAAGAAGAGGATCACACTTCCCTACTTTGAGCATTGCATTGATTTTCAGTTGTCCATTTGTTTCGCCATCCCATTTCAACTTTGCTTGATTTGGTATCTTTCCTCTCTTCTTACAATCACCGCAGTCCATGGAAAAAATGAGAGCCTCTTTTTTTCCTTTCCCAAGCTTACCCTGCACTGGTGCTAATGGAGGGTCCACCTTCTTCCTATATTTTTATTTTTTTTTATTCAACAACCATTAGGTTGGGATCAATATTTTCTTGATCTTGACCATTTAACTAGTCTTTGAATACCTCATCCTCTTCTATGTGGAGGGCTCCAATCTTTGCATCCTCTGCCAATTTTTTCAATTCCTTCCCAACCTCAATTAGAGAATCCAAATCCTCTTTCCAAATTTTTTTTTCCAACATCCCAATTGCTTTAGAGAGTTTTTGGTCCAATGCCTCAACATTTCCATTATCCCCTAAAGATCCACCCATATTTCCCACAACTCACGATTCGTCCTGCATCTCCTTCTCTTTTGGCTGGAAGCCACTAGCATCTGAGTTGGGTAGAACCATTTATGCACCAATCGGGGAATGCAAATTGGAAAACATGGGGTCGTTCTACTCCATATCGCTTTAAAGTTTATTGGGGAGGTGTCATCCCAAATTTTTAACCAAAGTGTCAATGGTGAAAGAATCCATAATCACGGATTGCTTCCATTCGCCTTGCTCTAAGATCAGTCCAATCTCATTCCAAATGAGTCTATTGGGGGCATTCACCACACAGATTTTTAATATGCAATCCAACACCATCAGTTCCATCCTCTCTTCAACACACAAGAAAGTTCCTAGGTTGTCACCAATTTCTTCCAAGGTCTTTGGATCCCAATACTCCAATGGAAAATTTGAGAGCTTATACCAATCTTGTAAGGTCTCCATCTAGTGTCGCACCGAATCAAAGCCAACCCTCCATCATTGAATGTAGAATCTACATCCATCCAATATCCAGATTCCATTTAGTATCTCCTCCCTTATATCCATAGAAGGACATATCACCACAAAATATATCCATTGGCAAGGGATTTAAAATCTAAATCATTTCCCCATTTTCCTCACCACCATGTCTTCAAACTCTCCCAATTTAGGTTGTTTCCATACCATTTATCCATTAAAGCTAGGTTCTCTAGTTGGGAGATCTCCGCTTGAAGATTTTTTTGGCATAACACTACTATTTTTCCTAGTGTAGCCTCCCAAAGCAAATCCACCCATGTTTTCTCCAGCATTCTGCTACTCTGGAAAGTTAGGGTTTCTGGGAGGGAGGTTCCTGATGTCTATCATTGTTGTACCAATTGTTCCTATTTCATCCCCACCTAGGGTTCCGACCACCTCTTTGTTCAGCACCCATACCTCTAAAACCTTGATGATTCCATTGCCTTTGACCTTATTGTCTAGGTCTACAAAAATTAAGGTTATTATATCACATCCTCCCTCTTCACCCATGATCCAAATAATTCCTTCTCCATTGACCTTTCTCATCAAGGGTTTTCCATTGCTCGGTGTTTGCCTGATGTTGAATTCTTTCCATCAAGATGTCAGCTTTTGAATCTCTTTCTCGTCTCCCTTGACGCCAGATTCCTGCAATGTTTGTTTGACATTGCAGCCTTCCCGCTCCATTCTCCCCTTGGGCATCACCATCAAACCTCTCTGCCTCACCATTTTGCCACTGCTTTGCCTCCGTGTGTGCCATCAACTCAAATTTCTACCACTTGTTCAATATTTATTTATGCTAAATTATACCATCATTTTATGGAAATGTTAGGGCATTGAGAGATCAATTTGAAATCATAACTATTGTATCAAAAGACACATAATATAAAATGTACTATTTGGAAGTAGCTCTTGAAGGAAGAAAATGTGAAGGAAGTGGCCAATTGGAAGTTCCTTCTTAAAAGACAAGCCAATACCTAATCTTGTGGAATGTCAACTTAGGATCTGATGGACCAAATTTGATAATCAAGTAGTGGATAATAGAAACCCAATACATAAGAGAGGATAATCATTTTTTCTTCTTTAGCAGCTATGAGGCCAAGCTAGTTGTTTCCTAAAGTTAATCACATGGTAATTAAATATAAATAACAAAATAATGTTGAACTTAAATCTAATTTGGATACCTTATTGCACTTGGAGGCTCATTAAACTATCACTAAGCATAATTATATAATATATAACGAGGCAAAAAAGCCTATATGATATGACATTAAGACTAGTTTCCTTGGTATACACCATGCCAAAGTTGACATCTATAGTAGGATCAACTCAAAGGTAATTTATATGTGTTTTTATAATTCTTTGGATGTGTTGAAGGATATGAATACTATTACATCTCCGGCTATGAGTTTTGTGAGGATAAATTCTATTGAGGATCTAGATGCTTTGTTTGAAATTGTAGAACCCTACCCTATCTATCTCATTTTTCTTATTGAAAGAGAATCCAATAGTAGCCATGACATCAACAACTTCATTTTTGAGATGAGGAACCTATTCAAACTTTATATTATTGAATTAATTTTGAATCTATCTACCATATGTTTGTAGGGGAGGAGGTTATCATACTTTGTTTAAAACTCTTTTTTTTATTTTTTGATGATAAGTTGGAAATCCCCATAGACTTGTAGTTGAGTGAGGTTCCATTGAATGGCCATTTTTAGTCTTGTGATTAAAGCTTCATACTCTTCCATGTTATTGGTTCAAGGAAATTATGGTAATATGAAAGCCTTTGGTATTAAGTCACCTTGTGGAGTGGCAAAGAGGATACCTTTGGTAATTTAAAATGTTGGTATTGAAGTTGTTCTCTAATGAGGAGGTCCATTCTTACATAGCGAAAGGTGGATTCAAGAAGTAAAGTTGATTTTGTGATGTGTTTTAATAGATGAATTATAAGTGTGGGGTTATGAATATTTCTAAGCTTATTTTTTATTGAATGTATTGTAAAGATGTGGTTTTGTGAAGTTTCATGATGTCATTATGAAAATAATTATGATAGGGCTTAAATATATTTTGTTAGATTCAATAATTATGTATCAAACCTGATTGATCCATCTTATCATGCATTCTTCCAATGTGTATCTACTTAGAAAATCTATAAAATTTAATAATTAGGAATCAAACCTAATTGATTCATCATATCAAGCATTCGTTGAATGTGTATTATTTTGTTAGATTTAATAATTAGGAATTAGAATTCATACAAATTTTGATTGCATCTTGAGTATGAATGTACATTTATGAGATGATGATCCTACTAAAATACTATAACATTTTTCAAGAAGTAACTTATATATGTGACATGGTCTACTAATGCATATCCTCTTGGAGAAACATGCTTGCTTGTTTTTTTTTACCATTCACTTATAATTATAAATTTGGTCTAATGGGGGTTCTAAAATAGTCGTAAAAATCTCATGTGCATCAAATTTGTGTTGTGCAAGACTGATCCCATGCTTCATGAAAATGTCTTGGAATTTGAAATCACTTCGTGATGCACAAGATCAATCTAGCTACATGTGTACTGCTAAAATTGATGTAGCACCAAATTCTTGTGTGCTAATGAAAATTTGTACCAAGTTGACTTACAATTTCTAGTGAAAATTTAGGTGTTGGGAAATTTAGAATTTAGAATTTTTAAATTTTAAGGATCGGTTCTAGATGTTACCAAGGAAAAACCACATGCAGCAAGATTGTCTTAGGACAAGGAGGTGCAAATATAGAGATAGAAAGTGACTATATAGATATGGTTGTAATGATAGACATAATAAATAACTATTAGTGATAAATGTATAAGAGTATGTGCATATATATAAATGAGATCAAATCAAATATATAAAAAATAATGTAAGTAAAGATAAATATAAGATAAAAATAAAAACAACTTTAAACAAGGCTACACCATTTATCAATTTATAATTCAATATTATTTATTTTAATATGCAGGGAAAGAAAAATTTATTTCACAATGGGCAATGCTCACTTACAACAAAGAGATTAGGAAGAAAAGGAAAAATGATAAAGAAGAAGAATAAATACCTTTCGTACAAAAGGAAGGATAATAGATACTATTATATAAATCAAATATATAAAAGTCACAACATAACATTTATAGACCATTGTCTAAGTAACAATACATTTAACCTATTTGAAAATACTTTGATGGCACAATGAAATATCAGCACTAATAATAATAATCATAGAACCAAATAAAAATAAACAAAGGACAAGGCACAAGTGTCAAAGGCATTACACCTCAAAACATAGAAAGTAACTACTCAATTGACAAGTTAAATGAACCCTTTGACCAAAAGGTCCACATGTAAATCTCAAGTAGGCAAACACAAGGCATTATAAAATAACTATAACCTCTATTATTTTTACCATTCATTGAGAAAAAACATAAATTATTTAAAGCTAATAAGAGTTACTATGATGAGAAAATACAAATTGTCTTACTTATTTTCCTTTAATTGAAAGAATTGAATAAATTTTACATGGTTTTTAGAAAATAATACACATTGAAAGAATGCTTGATATGATGAATGAATTAGGTTTGATGTCTTATTATTAAATTTTATAGATTTTCCAAGTAGATACACATTGGAAGAATGAATGGTCCCCGCCTTAATGTGCATGTGAATAATATAAATCATGAATTTTAATGTAAAACCTGTAAAAAATAAAATTGATAGATAAATATAATATATATGTAATGAGTATAATGCCTCACAATTTATTTGCATTACAAATTGAGAAACATCTCTATTTTTTTGGTATTAAATTGCACAATGATAAACATTTGCATTCTTTCCAAACATAAAATAAAGAATTTCCAAAAGTAGTTCAATGTGTTTAGCCTAATTATACGTCTAAATCTAAGTCTAAGTTTAAGTATAAGCTTGAGTATGGTACGTGCTATGATGTAAAATATTATCATACAATTATAAGTGGTGTGGGGTAGGCCCCTTAGTTTGGAAAAATAAGATAAGAGGATGAAGTCATCATATATAAGGCTCTTGAACCATGAAAGTAGTATGATCGTCATAATCTATGCAAACATGAAATCATGTAAAACCTAGAAATATGATGTGGATAATATGTCCCCTCAAGTTTAATACTTTCTTTATTGTAGATTTAATTTGTGACTATATAATGTAATGTGTTGATACTCTAATTTTTTTGTATCATATAAACTTGGAGTCACTTTTTTTATATATTTTTATAATCTAGTTACTCCTTGTGAGCTATTTTTAGTGATACTTATATTTTAGGACCTCTCAAGAATTTCATTTATCTAATCTTTTTAAAATAAAATTGTTTGTGTAGCTTATAATAAATAAATTATCAGATCTTTTGTTCGAATCTAATCTTATTTAAAATTTGATATTAACTATTAATTTTTATATATATAGTTGATTTTGTAATATTTATATTAAATGTCATTATCTTGTTTATCATATGAAAGGGGACATTTTTGGTAGACTATTAAAAAATGAAGTGGTAATTATAGTAAGGAAGATTATCACGATAATATTTAATATCATCCAGTTCAATAATGAAAGGTAAATTTTGGCATGGATGAGGGATAAAAGTGTTATTGACTATCTAACAATTAAACTAATTAATATTTAAATAGAATACAATGTAATTGTGTTGAACAATAACTCTAAATGAACATATTTCAATTCTTTTATTATTATTATTATTTAGACAAGAGTTAGGTAGCCCCCCCTATAAATTACAGTGTGTCTAGTAAACTTTTTCACGTGACAAGTGATGTTGGCACGACACACCCTCCAATACCATGGGGAAGGGGGAGACTTGGCCTCATGACCTAATAGGATGCTTTCGCCAATCGAGCCAGGACCCCCACCCTCCAATTCTTTTATTATTAAATGATATTTAAAATTTATATTTATCAAACAAAAATCTACTTAATATATTGTAATTAAGTACTTAAAAATAAATATATTGATATTGATATTATTTGATTAATGATATCAAATTTTCACAATTTATAATTCAATTGTTTTTTATAGAAAAATCATAACTTTTATTTCAAGAAGAAAAAGATTACAAGAAATATATATAATAACTCCAACACACAGAAAGGAAATTCTCATGGAAAAATGGAAAAGAGAGTAAGGCATTAATTTTCATCAGAACCATAATTAGATTGTTACTCCATCACATTATGAATTCTGGAGCAGATAGTAAACTGTGAACTCGACAAGGAAGGAAAAAGTTGGTAATAGGAACCAAGTTAATTCGGATCAATCTTGTTTAGATTTGGTATGTATACTTATTATAAAATTATAACCTTATTTCAAATAAATTTGATGGTCTGCTCACAGTTAGTAAGATCATTTATTCGGCTTTACCAACATGGATTTCAAAGAGATACTCATTCCAATGGACATTCTGAAATTTCGGTGCCTTCATTAATATGAATCATATGATTATTTATGTGTGGACTAAGATTTTCCTTAAAATTAAATATCATGGCACTCGTGTTGATTTGTAAATTGTTTTAACTTTATTCGGTTTGAATTTTGTGGCACTCTTGTCAGCAATCTCTGCTAAAAGTATACGATTTAAGGGAGAGGAACCTGTGGTGGGTAAGGCAATGTTGAGAGAGGGGTCCACATCAGCAACATTCGAATCTACACATGTCCATTCGCAATTGACATTCTTTCATTGTTTTCTATGAAATTTGTGCATGTTTTTCAATATTTTTGGACTGTTTTTTAAAAACCACAAAAAAAAGCCAAAATGTGTCATTGACTGATATTGGATCACTAAGTCATGTATTATTTGTACACTGATGTGGGAATCATTGTATACTTTATGAATTAAAGTGTTTTGCAGTTGAATATTAAGTGTAAATTTATTGACTCTTTTATTACCTAAAACTAGATTCAAGGCTGTCCTATTCTATACCTACCATATGTCCTATTCCCACAATTGCTCCTCTATGCCCACATTTTCGGATCTATTTTAAAACAATTTACGATAGAAGCTGTCACCAATCGATCACATCATCACACTTTGTGCACATTTTTTAATATTTTCGGACCGTTTTTCAAAAACCACAAAAAAAGAGCCAAAATGTGTCATTGACTTTGGGTCACTAAGTCATGTATTATTCGTACACTGATGTGGGAATCATTGTGTACTTTATGAATTAAAGTGTTTTGCAGTTGAATATTAAGTGTAAATTTATTGATTCTTTTATTACCTAAAACAAAATTTGAGGTTGTCCTATTCTATACCTACCATATGTCCCATTCCCACAATTGCTCCTCTATGCCCACATTTTCGGATCTATTTTAAAACAGCGTATGATGGAAGCTCTCACCTATCGATCACATCATCGCACTTTGTGCACATTTTTCAATATTTTTGGACCGTTTTTCAAAAACCACAAAAAAAAAGAGCCAAAATGTGTCATTGATTGATATTGGGTCACTAAGTCATGTATTATTGGTACATTGATGTGGAATCATTGTGTACTTTATGAATTAAAGTGTTTTGCAATTGAATATCAAGTGTAAATTTATTAACTCTTTCATTACCTAAAATTGGATTCGAGACTGTCCTATTCTATACCTACCATATGTCCCATTCCCACAATTGCTTCTCTATGCTCACATTTTTGGATCTATTTTAAAACAACGTGTAATGATAGAAGCTCTCACCTATAGATCACATCATGTAAAATTAACCGCGGGGGAAAATTAACCACATTAATATTATCATAATGCGGTAAATTGCTCGCAGTGAATTTTACTTGACGGTAAATTTTCCCATGGTGAATTGTTGGCGATGAATTTTCCGTGGATGAATTGCTGACAGTAAATTTGCCGTATGCCACTAGTAAGACCTGTTTTTTCGTTCAAATCAACGGTGATGTCATCGCGTGTTTCTATGTACACGGATGCCATTGTTTGCCTGCCATTGTAGAAAACGCCTCTCAGCGTAAAGACGTGAGTGAAAGATAAATTTCACGTGCTCTTTCCCATTGAAGTAAGTCAATAGACGTTGCCCGTTGCCTTCCCTTTCAACATTGAACAATCCAGTGGGTACCATAAATAGCATTGTAAGCCCAAGAGTGTATACATTCCTAAGTTAAATAGTATTAAGCGAGTGAGCCAGAGTGTATACATTCCAATGACGAGTTTGAAGGGAGACGAGAGGAGTTGTTCTTATTTACCAGACAGATCTCTAAATCAGTGGGATGATGATTTTGTGCAATCCATGGAAACACCATACGGGGTGGGTACTTTTTTTATTCCCATCAAACTTCTATTTTAAGTTTTCTGGATTATTCTTCAGCACTGATGTTTTATTTTTCAGGCATCTGATCAATACCGTGAACGTGTTGAAACACTGGTTAACGAAATAAAAATCTTATTAAAATCAAAAGAAATACAAAGCGGAGATAGCGATCTAATGGAGCGACCTGAGATGGTTGACGCATTGCAATGCTTGGGAATAGAGCGATATTTTAAGGCTGAAATGAAAGCAGCTCTTGATTACGTTTACCCGTGTGTGTGTGTTTTAATATTTCAATATAGATCTGAATATATGTTAGAATTGGTATGCAGGCTCTGAATATCTGTGTTTATGGATGCAGGTGTTGGGATGGATGTTTGGGCATAGGATTAGGCTGCGCAAGCGTTACAAAGGATTTGAATGCAACAGCTTTAGGACTCAGAGTGCTTCGACTCCACCGTTATCATGTATCTGCAGGTAGGCAACTCAGACATGCTACTTTTTGCTTTTCCCTCATTATACTCACTATCTAATTATTTATTTATGTGAAAAGACGTGTTGAGGAATTTCAAGGACAAAAATTGGCACTTCCACATCACAGAGGAAAACAGGATGAGAACAAGTATGGTGAACCTCTTAAGAGCTTCAACTCTAGCATTTCCTGGAGAGACAGTTATGGAAGATGCTAAACTATTCAGCTCTGCTTGTCTTAAGCAAGTATTAGAAAACTCTGGAGATATAATTGACAAAAGTTTCCTCGAAGAGGTAGTAAATTTTTGGTCTTATTTATTATATTAAATCTAAGGTAGAGTTTACACAAGAACAAACCTATATATTAAATAATCTTTTCTTTTTAATTTTGCAGGCTGAGTATGCCCTCCTATATGAATGGCCTTGTACTTTTTCTAGATGGGAGACACGAAGTTATATAGAAATATATGAGCTAGATAATTTAAGGTAAAATTTACACAATATTATTATAAAAAGAGTTTCATAAGGTTGGAATTGTCATTCTTTTTTAAAAATCAATTATAAGATTTTTTTTTAAATTTCAGGTTGAAGGACAAAATCCTTTTAGAATTGGCCAAATTGAATTTCAATATATTGCAATATATATACAAGATGGAGATGAAAAAACTCTCAAGGTAATTATTAAGCTACATAAAATTGAATAATGAATCATATTTTCAAACTTCTTAATTTATATATTCATATTGGATTTTACATCATAATAATTTGCATACCATTTTAGAACATAATTTATCATGTTGATTCACGTTTTAAAAGTTCACATACTTCAACACCTATGTTTTGCAAGTCAACATGTAGCATATTATGTAGTTAAAGATAATAGCTTGTCTTAGGTTGATGTTCAAATTCGATTTTTTTTTTCATAAAGATTATACAATGTTAAAAACTTGTTTTATTTTAAATTTTTTTAAAATAATTTTATTAATTTTCATTGCAGTTGGTGGGAAAATTTTGGGCTCTCAAAATTGATTACAGTCGGAGAGCGTTCGATTGAATATTATTTGTTGGGAGTTAGTGTTGCAGATGATGCGGAGTTTGGTAGTAGCAAAATGGTTTTGGCAAAAGCATCAACTATTGTATCTTTGTTGGATGATATTTTTTATGATCACTTAGTACTTGAGCAAGTTGAACTTATTACTAAGGCCATTGTTCAAGGTTGGGATATTTCCATTATACAAAATATTCCAGATAATTTTAAGAAAATTGTGGAATTTAGTTTTAAAACAATACATGAATTGGCAAATGAGGCAACCAAAAAGCAAGGACGAGACATGATGCCATTCATTACAAAAGCGGTATGTATGCTTCCCAATACAGTTGTAGTTGAAAACATTATTTTCTCTTAATTCATACATTATATAGAAAAATAGAATTATAAATAATAATCTTATTAAGATTGACATTAAATAAGAATGTGAAATCATTACATACACCAATTTTTTTCATATATATTTATGATTTTTTATATGTAATATTTTTTCAAGAAATTTATTTTAATAATTCTAAAAGATAGAATAAATACTCATGGAATAAAATCATGAAATAGACTTTAACACTTTAAGGATATTGTGTTTCAGTGGGCAGATTATGTTGAAGCTAGTTTAAAGCAAGCACAATGGAAAGAAAGTCAGTATGTTCCAACCTACAATGAGTACATAAAAGTTGTTGCAACAGCTAGAGCAAGTGGACTATTATCATTGCACCCTATCCTCTTAGCGGTTCCTAACTTAGCAGATGATGATATTGAGAAGATGTTTCTAAATAAGTCAAGATTTTATGAGCTCATATGGTTGACTGGGCGCTTAGTTGATGATGCTCATGATTTCCAAGTTTATTTCCTTCTAATTCAATTTGATGATTAAATATATATATATATATATAAATTTTATTATACTTACAATATTAACATACTTGTTATGGTTATGAAGGATGATAAGCTCCATGGACAAACAGCCTCAGCAATTTTTTGTTATATGAAGGATCATCTAGAATGTTCAGAAGAAGAGGCATTAAGTCATATCAATAACCTTCTTGACCAATTGCTTAAGGAATTAACATGGGAATTTTTGAATCCAAATAATGTTTTACCTTATTGGCAGAATTTATACTTCAATCTTGGTAGAGGAGTTCAAAGCTTTTATATATTTGGAGATGGGTTTTCATATCATGACAAGGGGATCAAGCAACGAGTACTCAAAATTCTTATTGATCCAGTTAAAATATAGAAAGGTATTTTTATTGTCATTCAAAAGTTAAAAATAAGATTTAAAGTAGGACTCATTTCAAGTCATAAGTGATGGTCATTAAATCTACACTCCTATTAAAATATATTTATATATTTGAAAATGTATTTCTACTCTTTAATAAAAATATTCTATTGTTACTACCCTTTATGAATTTAAATTAGTATGCATTACTACTTTTAATTAAATGTTGGATTGGGGTTGGGGCCCTAGCTCGGTTGGCTAAATCTTTCCTGTTGCAAGAGGTTGGTCACGAGGTCTAGTCTCCCCAACCCCTGTGGTACCGGAGGGCATGTCGCGCCAGCGCTTCCGGTCACGTTAAAAATTTTACCAGGTGCACTACAGTTTATATGGGGTCGTGCTACCCGATTCCTACAGTCTAAAAAAAAATTAAATTAAATTAAATGTTGGATTATATTTCTTATGGAATTTTTATATAACTTATACTAGATTTGTAAACCCATCTAAGGTTGGAATTTTATATAAACATGATTTAAAATATTATCACAATAATAATTTATATGATATATTGTAATTTCTATGTTTAGAAATGAATCTTGAAGCATACATTTTTTAATACATGACACATGAACTTTTTATTTAGATATCTACTTTGGTAGAGTTTCTCAAAACTTGCACATGACTTCATTATTGACATTTCACATGCCAATTTAGTCAAGAAGAAAGCAACTATAAGGGTTAAAATACCCAAAAAAATAGGGCAATAAAAAATCAAAATAGTAGGAAACAAATAGCAAAACGAACTATAGTAATATTTATCTGGATAGTAATATTTCTTAGATTATCTAAGATCCTATAGAATCTTATTTTGTCTTAAGATCCTTAATATTGGCTAGACCAATATACACAAGGTATAAAGAAGAAGGGAAAATTATACACCTATCCTTCTTTAATATTCACATCTATCATGTTAAAAATTCCTCACAATTTCAAAGTATTGGATTTTTTCATATTATTTATAAATATATTTGCTATTTTTTCTTCATTAAGATAAAATTATAAATGACAATGTTTTCTTGAACAAGGTCTCAAATTTGATAAACATTCATTTCGATATGCTTTATTTTTTCATGAAAAAATAGATTGTCTACAACTTTTATAAGACTTTGATTATTGCAATATAACGTAGTTGAAAAATATTATGCATGACCAAGCTCAAATCAAATATTTCATATCCAAATTTATTCCTTTTCCACTCCATATTCTCTTTCACATGAACAAAATTATGCAACTCAATGTAATGAGGCCTAATCAAAGTTGAAAAAAATAATTATCAAGAGAGGTTTTGATCATCTATATATCACCACATTAATCTAAATCTACCAAACCAACCAAGGAAATTGAGTAATTAGACCATAGTGAAAGTTCTAGTATGTGTATCAAAAGGCTCTATCTATATCCTATTTCGTCACAAAATAGCATAAGCCAAAAAAATATGGATCAAAAGGATGATTTCTCTTTTGAAGTGGGATTTAGGATCTCCCCAAAGTCTAGGGAATAAATTCTCAAATTTAAAGATGAATCAAGGGGGATGAAATGTTGCATAACAAGGGTTTTAGTAAGAATTCATTTCCAATATTTGGAATGACCATGATAAATCTTATTTTGGAGGGTATTTGCATAGTTACAATGCTTGTATAGATGAATACTAAAGTACAATGCAGGATAAATATGAACTACTTACCACAAACTATTAATATTCAACTCTAATTACTAACAATGAAAAAATAGAGCAACAATTAGAGAGATTAAGGATAGCTAGTCTCAAGAATGAATATTGTACTACAAGAAAAATAAACCATTGGTTAACTAGTCTCCTTCTCGATGTGTTTTACTCAACTAGAACAAAAAGTGGTGCTATATATTTAAAAGAGCACTCAATCACATGATTTTAATACCATCAAATTCCATATAATATTAAAAAAATTAAATTATATTTATGTAAAAAAAAAATTTAAATACATCATGAAGTATAAGGAAACCATTGAGACAACAAGGATCCACTAAAATTTTAGGATAATAAAATGGAAAGGGTTGTAGATCTAATCTACTCCTCTTTATACCTAATAATGAACTTCCTTCCTAGCCTTTTCCATCCATTAAAATGGAATGAATTCCCTCATTCATTATATTACATAGTACAAAGAAGGCAAACCATAATTTGAAATTTGTACATCATTTTGAAATTTACAAGCATAAACTAGTTTTGTAAGCATTGAAACTAGAAAATAATAAAAATACAAAAGACTCAAAGAAAATTTAAAAAATATATATAATTTCTAATTTACCAATCCCACTGCAAACCTCAAATATCTAATGATGACGATTCACCTTTGGATGTGGATGTTAAATCTTAGTAGCATTACACTTTGATTTTGATTGATTTTGACTAATGATAGATTTTGACTGTAAGGGAGAATGAACCTTTGAAATTTAATACAAATAAAAATTCAAAACCCCACTAGCAAGCACCTCCAAGAGGTGATGATTTCAATAACTGGTAGGGATCCATGTGGTAGATAATTGGGTATTTACATGTTGGACACAACATGTGATTGTGTTTCTAGGTTTTAGCTAAGTAGGAAAGGTATTGTTGATGTGGTATTGACTTTGTATGTGAATATGACAATTGACATTGAGTGTTGGAGTTTATTGTTGAACACCATGGTTCCCAAAAATCACCTAAAACCAAAAAATATATTACAAAGAGAGAAAAAAGAAATTGATTTATGATATAACCTTGAGAATTATATTGATCCAAAAATCATCTAAATGAGCTTTTGAATAATTTTAATAATTATATATAATTTAATAAGTCTTTATAATAAGGAAAAAGAAAAAAAATCAACCCTAGGTGACAATTCAATTAGATCATGAAATATGTACTCATTCTATGCTATGAGACAAAAAAAAATCTGAATTTTTAACTTAAGTGTGATAACGTAAAAAGGGGGCTTATTTAATTAACTAATTAGGTGATTTTACTATTTTACCCTAACATCCACCTTAAGTATAACTTAGGAAGAAGCTAAAAATATAATGATCGTGTAAGAGAGGGGGACCAACCACGTCAAGGCTCCAAGTCATGGAGAGCCGAGAGTGGAGGGTTGCCCTAGCTTACCTCACTCTAAAGGATGTCTTGGGGTGAGGATCGAGAATGAAGAGCACTATATAGTACTTTTGTCACTCTACAGATCCATAGTTCAGGTTTAGGCTAGGCGAGCTGGTTTTCGGAGTTGGTACTGCACCTTAGACAGCTCTCTATCCGAAGACGGTAGCGTAGTTCTAGGATGATACCACGGCGCCCTGGCGTCTCTCAAGCGCACTGGTGTGTATGGCCAGAAAACACAAAGTATAGTACAAACTGCCTAAAAATTAACTGACAACCTAGCTAGTTGATTGTGATGAGAAAAACAAAATAAGAAAGTATGATAAATAGAGACGAAGATGATAAATCAAGTAAATAAAAGCTAGGGTGATGAAGATAATCTCACAAGAGTGTTGATTCGCCAACTAGCTCCACATGCACGTCCACCTACACACAAGAAAGATGGAAAATTGTTGGGGATATATAGGGTTCTGCCTTAGTCAAACCCTTGTTTTGGTGTTTCCACCTCCACAAACAACCAGAAAGCAACAAAGTAGAATATGTGATAAAAAAAAGTAGAAAGGAAGAAATATTGCAATGAACACTACAAAATAATACTATGCTACTCTATCAAATCACAAAGGAGAGGAGTGAAGTGTTACCGCCTCCACCCAAAAGCTCACTAGCCAATGGAGGAGAGTGCCAGGTATGGACTTGAAAAATTCACCACAGCCATAGAAATGATGAAGGGAGGTCTCGCAAGACTCCAAGCCCACACTTCTATGATAGCCTCCACACTTGCAATGTGGAGTTGATGGAGCTTCAAAACTGCTATAATGCTCACAATGGAATGTTGGAAATGCTACTTGAGAATGAAGAAGTGAAGTAGAGAATGATAAGAGAGAGTGATTGAATGTGTAGATAATTGCTAGAGGGTGAAATGAAGTGAGAATGGATGTTTTTGAAGGTGGGAAGGAATAAGGCATTTTTCGGTCAATTGGTCGAAGAGGGGTGTTACAATTCAGCCCCAATCGGGTGTGTAACGTCAAGCTGCCAACTTCATACATAGGAATCCATCAAGGACAATAGCGTGCCACGCGGATGTCTGCACGTCACGCGTGCGTCCCAGATAAACATTCTCTCACCGACGCACAGGACAAACACCAGGTGGATGGAAGGCAGGTGGATGATGTAGAATTTTTCCTTTGGATTTGATTTTCTAAGGTGAGGGTATGTGAAAGGGGAATTTGCTTAAGGGGTGCAGATTCACTCCTATACATTTTTCCCCCACTTTAGCGAGCGCACATATTGATGAGTGTTTCATAAATTAGATCGAAGAGTTACTAGGGTTAGAAATGTATACCTGAACCATCGAGGAAGCAGACCGTGATCTAGCGAACTCAAAAGCGCAAGGCAGACAAAGGACTCCACAAGTACTCTCCCTAGGGAATTTCAAACAAAAAGACTCTAGGGTGATCCCACAATAGTGGTTTACAATTTTTGGCCAAACTGGACACTAAAATTATTATTTTTAACTAAATCTTCACATTCGGGCACCTATAGCGGCTAAACCATGAGGAATTTGAAGATGATGCAAGCTATAACTTCTTGTCACATTTTTTCTATAGATTCTAAAAATATTTTTTTCAAAATTTTTGGAATCAGATTGCACTTCTTTTTCCATCTCCCACAAAAACTGGTTTTTTTAGAAAACAACATTTTTAAAAGGTGACGCACACCGTATAACGCATATATTTGTAACTCTAATATCTAGTGCTTCCACTTGGTTAGATAGTTTTTTATTGAATATTTTTTCTTTAATCAAGTTTCGAAGTCAAACCAATTACAATTTAGACATAGTGCGACTGTATAACGCGTAACTTTTTGTGTATATATCGAAATTCAATTTATTTTTTTTGGATCAAGGAATTCAATATCTGGTGCACTCATGTTTTTCAAAAAAAATAATTGATAATCTGCTATTTTTCCACATGTGCAAAATAGAGACCTTCATTTTCGATGAAAAACCTATGTTTAATAAAACTAAAAAAACAAATACATAATAAAACCAAAACATATTAAAATTGTATTCATTGGATAGCTTGTTTTGAGGACTACCTGATTCCATTTGGGTTTGTGAAGACTCCTCCATTTTCATCCTCAACCCGAGCTTCGAAGCGTAAAAATTTAGGTTTTTTTTGTGTTTCAGGGGGAGAATGAAGAATAAGGGGGGTTCATTCGAACCAAGGTTCATTCAAACCCTGGTTCATTTGAACCCTAGTTCATTCGAACCCCCTTCAATATGAATTTTTCTTTTGTCTTTTGGGTGGGAAATGTGGGCCCAGTAATTAATGGGTTTGCTCGAACCCTAGTTTGGTCAAACCCCTTTTTGGTTCAGTTGAACTTGTAGGTTCATTCGAACCCCTAAAACCATTTTTTTTGCCATGGGGTCATTTTTTCTTAGTTTTCCTTCCTCCATAAAATTGTAAACCACTATTGTGGCTTCACCCTCCATAGCTCCATAGAACTATGAAGTTGCACAAGATACACTGAAGGCCCTTTGACCAACGATAGACAAATCTCATAGGATGAAAGTGTCTTACAAGCCCGCAGACCTGCAAGAAGGCAACTCCCAAGTTCTCTCTCATGAAGGAAGCCTAGTGAAGTAAGCACCTTACAGGCCCACAGACCTACAAGGAGGCAACCTCCAAGTTCTCTCTCATGAAGGAAGCCCAGTGAAGTAAGTTCCTTGTTGGCCCATAGACCTGCAAGGAGGCAACCCCCAAGTTCTCCGTCATGAAGGAAGCCTGATGAAAGGGGACTCCGTAGAGTCAGACTGGAAAGTGGCTTCATAGGCGCACCTACAAAGCAACATGTTAATCTACAGATAAAACATGCCAAGAAACAAAAAGCAGTCATGCAAGCAAACAAGAAAACAGTCACACAGATAGCCAACAAGTCTAAAGGCTTTCAAAGGGGTCCCTCTAGAACCCTTCAAAAGGAGATTGGTCCACTCAAGGGACGTGTTGATTGAAAGTTTATAAGAGACATTTTTTTCTCAAATCAATTCATCAACAAGGGATCCTTTTGAAAGATGTTCACTTCATCAAAGAATTTGAAAGAAAGGAAATTCCCCCTCGCAAGGGCAAGGTCGAGGCTTATCCCATAGGAAAAATTTGCTCCCACCTTGGAGGAGAGTTCTCAAGTTCTTTCTTTGCGAACCCATGATGAAGGAAACATGTTACGCTAGGGGTCCAAGTCGAGAATGTGATTCCTGAAAAAGCCTGCCATGATTTTTAAGAAAATATTCATTGGCAATGAAATGGTTTTCTAAAAATTGAAACATTGTGAAAGCAACATTGTCACACATACAAGGGACAACTCAAGCAAGGAAGAGAGAAAGATAAAAGAGCGAAGACAAATTGCACAAACAAGAGACACAGGGGAACACATCACAACAGACACACACACATCTAATTTAAAGATAAAGAAGGGGCCTCCCCCTAACACTCATCGACCAAGAGGTCATTCGCTTCCCAATCTAGATCATTATAAGGGGAAGGATGACGAGCCTGCAGTGGTGGATTATTAAGGGGAGGAGCTTCCGACCCTCCTGCAATAAGGGCTAAGGAAGAAGGCCCTGCAAAGTCTCCTCCACTAGGCTCTTATGGAGCTATGGTCAACGATTTTGCAAAGATCGTCAACAAGATCAGAACTTCATCTAGAGAGTTGAACATACACTTTCCAGAAGTGTCATTTCATACCTCAATGGATGGGGAGGACAGCGCCCAAGATTCATTGCTTGGCTCACTGAGTGACTCAGCAGCGGTGATGAACTCAAGGGAAGTCGGGACTTGCTCCGTCACTAGGATAGAACAAGCTAGTGTAGGACCACCCTTTCAAGAAGGTGGGATCCTCTTACGACCTCCATTGCTGGAAGGGCCAACCTCTACTTTCAGATTCATTGAGCGATGTGAACTCCCCACAAACAAGGAAAGAGGTGCATAGGAGGAGGAGAAAACCGCAGCGGACACCACTAAGGTATTCGCCATGTCCACAGGTTTAGAGAATGGTGGGATGTCTAGAAGGGACATCAACAGGGGCAGCTCAATTGAAGGAGTGATAAACACCTGCACCTTTTTAGAGTCAAGCGCACTCACACTCACAGCAGGAACCAGAAGCAAGACTGAGCTTGATTGAATGGAAGCAGAGGGGAGGAGAGAGGAGGATTCATCAAGAGGCCTTGAAGCAGGGGAAGTCATCTCCTCTTCCTTTCTCTACAAATCGGCCTACTCAGCCACCAGAGCCTTTCACCGACACTTGCGCTCAAGTGCAAGGAAATTTCTACTTCACTCTTCGAGCTAGAGACTGGGAGTTGCAAAGGGACAGAAGGCTCCTGCTTAGCCATAGGGGTCTCCATCACAGCCATCTCCGACAGAGGGAAAAACTCCTGAACAAGAGCAAGAGGAAGAGGTTGAGAAGCAATAGGGGGATTCGACTCTAGCACCCCAACGGCGGGCCTTTTTCCATTCATTGTTTTAGGAGTTGGAATGGTAGGAGACCGCAAAGGTTGAGACATAAAGGATTCCCCATGGGTACTCTTCCTTCTACCATATCGAACGGGCTTAGGCTCCGTGGGCAGAACAAGAACTTTAA
This sequence comes from Sequoia sempervirens, assembly GCA_007258455.2. Classification (NCBI taxonomy): domain Eukaryota; kingdom Viridiplantae; phylum Streptophyta; class Pinopsida; order Cupressales; family Cupressaceae; genus Sequoia; species Sequoia sempervirens. Next base: position 99,069 of record VDFB02259576.1, read on the forward strand.
ATGCAAGACGCTTGGGCTTTCGCCAAGCAGGCACCATAGGGTTCTCCCACAAATGCAGAGCAGAATTCAATGACATCACAACAGGGCTAGAGGAAGCACTAGGTTGGATAGCGAAAGAGGAAGGAGAAGAACCTCGAGAGCGCTTCTCTTCTTCTCTTCTATGGTCTTTGTCGGAATCACTGTCAGCTTTTAAGCAAGCCCTATGTGAAACAACATAAGGTGATGGAGGGTATCTCACTCTAGGTGTTAAGAGCCCTTTTCTTGTACTTTTGATAAGTTCAATACAAGAGGTCCTTCCTAGGCGGGAAAGGACCAATAGGTGTAGGCCAAAATTTGTCTAAAGAATAGCTACCATGTGCAAGTAGTGGTCTATAACCAGTGTCATGGATTACATGCACTGAACCCTCATGAATAAATTTTAGACATTTATGAACGACCGAGGGAACTGCATTCATAGCTACTAACCAGGGGATACCCAGCTTCACTCTGAAGAGTTTGGACCCTGGGATTATGTCAAATAGCAGGTTCACAGACTTAGGTCCGATAAGGACTGACAAAACAATACTATCAAGGGGAGGTACGAAAATCCCGTTATGCATACGGATGGTGCTCATAGGTGTGTCATACCCATCTTTATGCAGGGAGTTAATTAACATAATCTCCTCGATTTCGATATTTACCTAAGACGTCGAGTCAACAAGAACACCTACTATAATGTTCTCATTGATTCACGCAAGGATATAAAGAGGAGATGGTTCTCTAGATTAAAACCCATCGGCAGGTCCTATGAGGTGAAGGTTATACCTAGACTACTACCCGCAGGCTATGTAGAGGGGAAAGGCAGATGCAGGGAAGAGGCCATCACACACACTAAACAATACTCTCACAAAGCTCCCCAAAGGTTTAAGATAGGATAGTGACCCAGTTAAGGCTTCGTTCCACAATACTTACGAAACCTTCCAACTACACCTACTAGGGGTCACAAGTCGAGCTGTAAGGAAAAATGCCTCACAACACTCACACCAACAACGCTCCTAGAACATGAGGAGAGGACCCTTCAACAAGCCCATATACATATTTGGATTCACCATTCCGATATCTACAAAAGGGTATTTCTCTTTTTAAAGAAATCATTCTGAGTTCTAGAGAAATTTTTAGTTGAAGTTGAAAGTTTCAAAAAAAATTGTAAAAGGCTGAGTTGGCTACCACATAGACAATTTATGTAGAAAGGGTTTCGATTGAAATCATTTCTATCAAAACCTTGCACATAAAATGAGTCACATTTCAAAGTGACAAAGTGGAAAATTCAAATTTTTGAGTTTCGGGCGAAAGGGTTTCACTCGAAACTCTGTGCCATGTATAGGCCACGTGATTTCAGGCAAAACTATTTCAACTGAAACTTTTTAGGTCAAAACCGTTTTGCTCAAAACTATTTAGTTGACCGAAAGTGTGACAAGTTTATGCTTTTACCCAGGAGATAAGGAAGATAGAAGAATTATTTGCAGCCAAAGAAAAGTGTAGCAATTGTTGTAGATGAAGATGTTGTTGCAACGATAGAGCTTTAGAAGGTTGCAACAAATAAAGAGGGTAAAGAAGATTTATTGTCAATAAAAGAAGAGTGGCTTGCAAAACTTTTTGATGGAGGTGAGAAGATAAATATTGTAGTGAAGGATGAAGAAGATGATGTTGGAGAAACAAAGAAGGATGAGGTAAATTCTGATTTTGAATTTTAAAATGATGATTAGTTACCTTCTATAGAAGAGATTGCAGTTGTAGAAGATGTTGTAGTTGTAGATTGGTATGTGGATGTTGCATGTTTGTGTATAGAGGTTGTAGATGATAGTGTAAGAGGAACTTAGTGGAGGTGTTTGGTTTGTGGTGGGTTGGATCCCACGAAGAAGGAAAGAAAGGAAGAAGAGATGTGGTGAAGAAGGATGATCTATGGTGGATGTAATTCCACGAGAGGGAGTAGGAATAGAGTGCACACTTGGTGCAGGAGGACGGAAAGTTTCCCAACTAAGTGCTGGAAGAAATTCTTCTTTCTAATTCAATGATGGAGTTTGTTGAGGATTGTTTGAAATCTAAAATGGTGGTACTACCACTCAAATCCATTTTGTGAATCCATATTCACAATTTTTTCCTACCTTAGGTGTCTGATGTAGGAGCATCCATGGTCATCAGCAATCTTGTGTTAATCAAAAATATTTCCTTGCTTTGTTTTGTATTTTCAATAAGGGATAATGTATGGGGAATTAATTATTTTAATTTCTAAATATTGTAATTTTTCCCATGGTAATTTGTAATTGAAATTTTGGAGGTGGATTTACTTTGGTAAATGTTTCAAGGGCATCTTGAAGGAATATTATAGCCTAGGCATCCATTTCAAGGTGGGGACCACTCATCATTACATGTCCTTACATGGTGATTTGTATGATTTGCATGTTCTTGCATGTTGAGCTTCCAAAGTTTACATGTTGGTGCATGTTCTTTCTTAGATCCGTCAGAGCCATCGGAGAATAATGAAGCACACTAGATTGACCAAATTTGATTGGCCATTAGTTAGGCGCCCATGTGAGGGCTATGTGAGCAATAAATAATTTTCACTGTTTTTATGAATTATTCACAAAAGGGGTGTTGGTTTTCCAAGGAGGTATATTCATGTTGTTTTGGAATACCATAGTAGTATTCTCATCCTCAAAATTTTATATATTGATGCCTTGTCACTATGAGAAGTGGGCCTTTTGGAGTTGAAGTTTTGCATAACAAAATGCTGCCATATTTTTTAGAGGATTGTGACTCCAAGTTTTTACATATTATGTAATTAGCAGGCCCATATACTGAGGAATGTGATGTTGTAATTTCATTTTATTTCAGAGATAATAGAAATCCTATGCTTCTTTCTTGCATTTGTTTTGTGCAATTTGTGGTGTGGTTTGTTAAAGATTTGAAAGGAGGTGTCTTTTTTGGAGAGAGGAAGAAGACATTTTGTTGCAGGTTTGAAGAGGTTTTCCAACAGCAAGAGGATTGGTAATACCCATGTTTAATGCAGCAAAGGTTTCCTATGAAAGTTTGCAGGTTGGAAGAGCTAGAATCTTGTAAAAGAAGTTGGATTGAAGGAAATCAATTTTTTATTGATATTTGATGTTTTGTATCAGTCATATTTCAGATTTGTAATGCTTTTCATCAGCCAATATGGTTGTACAACCATTTAATTTAGTTATGCCATGTAATTCTTGAATTTCAAGGAGATTTTGAATGAACAGAGAATTCTTGCATATTTTTGTTGTTGTTGCAAACAATTTCTGAATGCATCATATGTTATTGGGAATTTGTGTATGAGAGTTGTTTTTCCCTTCAATCTATTGTATGATTGAGATTTCCCTGTTAATAACATTATTTTGAATAGATTTTTCATTAGTATTATTGGACCTAAATTGTAGAATCTCTAAGTTGTTATCAAGTTAAGCTTGGTTCAAATTTATATTCATTAAATGGATTGAATAGAATATATGAGTTGTATTATGGATTGTGATAACCTAACAGCCAAGGAACATAAAATATAATAATGCAAGAGCATCCCAAAGAATCATAGTGCACCTTATCGCAACAACCAGTTTTCCAGGTTGCAGATTCGAATGAAGGCAAAATGAGAAGTCTACGATAACATATCCAGGTGATGACTCTTGCAGAACTACGATCCAAGAGATCCCTTCACTAGAAGATCACCTTGATGAGCAATCTAGACCTAGACCTAGACCTATTGGACGAAACATGTGGAATCCCCCTATATCTTGTGGAGTCTTCATGGCTCAGCACAAGATGAATATAAGATAGGACCAATCTCAATTAGGTCTACACCTATGTTTGATGCTTCTTTAATCCCTTGGGGCTGACCTACACATGATCTAAATGAGGCCAATGTGAACTACTCTTAATACTTGGAGCTAGTACATAATCACTCTCTGAATTCAATAGAAAGCTAGTGAAGGGATGATGGAGTTAGGGGTTAAGGAATTAGATTTAGGAATCAATTCTAGATTTAATAAAGAATCAACTTGTGGTGGCTTGTGATTTAACAGGTGTGGCCTATAGCACCTATTGTAATCCACATTTGATAATTCCTATGGGCATATATTTTTCTTATTCAATCAGTAAAGTCGCATGTTATTATCAATTGTATTTGTTGTGTTGAATCTTATTGCAACGCTGGACAGTCCAATTCAAACCCTCCACCCTTGGTTGCATCAAGTGGTATTAGAGCGAGGTTTGAATCATTGGGGAGGATGCATTTTAGAAGACTCTTGTGTGGAAAATCACTGACTTGAGGAAAACTATGAGTGTTGTTAATAGAGAGTTGAATTGTGAAACAGTTGCAAACTTGTAGACAGATCACCGACCTGAAGTAGTTGCACCTGATCCAAAGGAAAGATGACACCAAGAAGACACCTATGATGTCCAATGTTTCCATAAATATGGAGGAAATGTGAGGTGATATGAGGACAATGAAGAACCGATTGGCTTTTATTGAGGAAGAGAGACAAAGGGGCCTAAACCTTAGACTAGAAGAAGAGAGTGACAATGAGGAGACAAGGGATCTGGAACAAAGTGGGAAAGCAAAGAAGAGGAGTTGGACCAAATCAAAATGATGAAAGCAATTGCCAAGATCGGGAAGCAACCAAGAATAGAGATCCTTAGTTATGCCAGTAGCTTGAATCTAGAGGAGTTGATTGATTGGATGAATAAGATGGAAGAATATTTTGAATATGAAGAGGTTGAAGATCCAGAGAGAATAAGGTTTGTGAAAACCAAACCGAAGGGTCATGTTGCCATTAGGTGGAAAGACGTCCAACTAGAGAGTGTGAGGCATAGCTAGTAATATTTTAGAGATTTTAAATTTGATTTAATATTTGTTTAGTTGGTGTTTTGGACATGGTTGATATTGAGATATTATTAATATGCTTAGATATTTATTTGCATATAAATGAAATAATAGGTGCATTTAATAAAATAACTTGATGGTTATATGTTTAATCTCCACAAAAGTGATTATTATATGATAGATTTTATTATTGTTTGATGCTAGAAATTTTAAAAGTATATAAATTTAGTGTTTTCATTAAATGTTTGATTTTTTGCAAAAAAAAAAATATCTTTAATTTTTATGTTATATCTTATAATCATGTGATGTTGGGTGATACCACAATAGTGGTTTACAATTTTTGGCCAAACTGGACACTGAAATTATTATTTTTAACTAAATCTTCACATTCGGGCACCTATAGCGGCTAAACCGTGAAGAATTTGAAGATGATGCAAACTAGAGTCTCATCACATTTTGTCTATAGATTCTAAAAATATTTTTTTCAAAATTTTTGGAATCAGATTGCACTTCTTTTTCCATCTCCCATGAAAACTGATTTTTTTCAAAAAACAACATTTTTAAAAAGTGACACACACCGTATAACGTATAACTTTTTTTCCATGAAGGATAAAATTATAATTATTTTGAATTTAGATTTGTAACTCTAATATCTAGTGCTTCCCTTGGTTGAACAATTTTCATTGAATATTTTTTCTTTAATCAAGTTTCGAAGTCAAACCAATTACAATTCAGACATAGCGACCGCATAACGATAACTTTTTATATATATCAAATTCATTTTTATTTTTTTTGTTGGATCAAGGACTTCAATATCTGGTGCACTCTATTTTTCAAATTTTTTGATAACCTGCTATTTTTCCACATGTGCATAAGAGACCTTCATTTTCATGAAAACCTATGTTTGATAAAACTAAAAAATCAAATACATAATAAAACCAAAACATATTAAAATTATATTCATTGGATAGCTTGTTCCGAGGGACTACCTGATTCCAGTTTGGTTTTTGAAGATTCATCATTTTCATCCTCAACCCGAGTTCAAGTGCCAAAATTTAGGATTTTTTGGTGTCTCAAGGGGGGATGAGGAATAAGGGGGGTTCGCTCGAACCAGGGTTCATCCGAACCCCGCTTTTATAAGGGGTTTTGTTTCCTTTTTTGGCGGGAAAGCATTAAACGGGTTTGGCCGAACCCAAGTTCTAACGAACCCCTAATGGGTTCGGTTGAACCAATAGGTTCGTACGAACCCCTAAAATCAAGTTTTTTGCCATGCATTCATTTTTTGTGATTTTTCCTTCCTCACTTAGATTGTAAACCACTATTGTGGCTTCACCCTGTTAGAAAGTTTTCATGTTAATATTTAATGTTTTTATTATAATTTTTGAATTCTACTAATGCTTCCACTAAGATGATGTAGGTGGCAAGTCTAGATTCCTTGAATTGGAGACAAAGTCCAAATGCCAAATGTATAATTATTGATTTTTAATTTTTAAGGGGGGTTTAATGTTTAGAGTGATTTGATTTTTTATGTGCATTTATTTGTGAAGGGGAAATATGTTTTCATTTAGATTATCCTTTTATTTGGATAATGTATTGAGGAAATTGAAGAGTTGTGAGTTATTTTATTTTCAAATAGAAATTTGAATTGTTGGGGGGAAGAGGAAATGAAAGATTGTTCTCCTTTATTTATTGTTTGCTTTTGGGAGGAATAGGGGGAAGGATGGAATGAATTGGTTGTAGAATGGTAAACTTGGATAGGTTGTTTGGGTTGATCCTAACTTGGACAACCAAGGTATGCTTGGATTGTATTGGTAATTTTTGTGTTATTTTTTGATTTCTTGATAGTTGTATTGGTGGTTTTTGTATTGTTAATGGATTCTTGATAGATATTTGTTATTTCTTGTGTAATAGAGGGTTTGGATGTGTATAAATATTTGATCTCACCTGAGGGCTAAGAGCCCCCTTCGTTTGGGGTTGAGGATGGTGCGAAGCCTCTCTTGAAGATGGTTGATCAAATATAAAAGTATGGATTTGTGAATGATATTGGAAAGCCATGAATGGCAGTTGGTTTATTCTAATTAAGGGAGGTGGGTTGGATTATGGTGGTAGTGTGTGGAGATAGTTGGATGGATCGTAGTGGTTTTGTGTGGAGATTGTTGGATGGATGGTGGTGGTTGTCTGTGGAGATTGTTGGATGGAAGGTGTTGGGAAAATGTGTCTCAACCTTGCAATTATATAAAGGTTATTGTTGATAGGATATATATATATATTGTAGTTACACTAATAGGTGTAATATACAATGGCAGCAAGGGGGAGGAGTGGGATGTGTGTAGAGAATTTTTTAAATTTTTCAAGAAACTCTTAAAATGGCCGACATACATTATATAAATGATACATTATAAATCTAAACTGTTAATTATTAGGTTTTAGATCTAATAGTGGATATTTTGTTGGTCTATTTTTCCATAGAAAGTAACCCTATTTTATGACGGCGTTGTACTACAATGGTAAACGGTGATGTATTATGAGAGACTAATAGTAGTCGTGTTGTCTCTGGATCTCTGAGTGGTGATACTCCTGTGAGAAGCTTGCTCTACAAGTATATTGTAATCTTTTTTATTTATGAATAATATATTGGGCGGCTTTTGGAGTGGGGTTTTTTCTCCTGAAAGAGTTTTCCCCATGTAAATCACTGTGTTGTGGTATGCATGATATTTATGTTTAATTTTATTCAAGTTTTAGTAACTGTTAAAATCTGTAAAATTTTTGTATTATTCTCCTCTCAAGATTAGTGTAGGAAGTTGTTATGCTACCTTAGCTTCCTTACAAGTGGTATTAGAGCCTGATCACCTTTGGTTTTAGTTGTGGGTTGCTGGGTTTTTCCAACTAATCCAGATTTGAGTGGGAGCTTGTGAAAAAAACACTTTGTGATCTTGTTGCAGGAATTTTCAGATGGCAAGTTCATCAAGGAGAATAGAGGTGGAGAAATTTTCTAGAAATAATTTTGAAATGTGGAAGTTGAAGATGGAGGATCTATTGATAGATCGAGATCTATGGGATGTTGAGAATGTTTCAAGGCCTACATATCCTAATCAAGCTACTTAATATGATTTTATGGATCGTAAATCCAAGGGTCTAATCAAATTGTGCTTGGAAAACTTTGTTTTAATCAATTTCCATGAGGAGACCTCTGCACAAAAACTATGGAAGAAGCTTGGTGACATGTACTAGGCCAAATCTTTAGTGAACAAGATTTTCTTGAGGAAGAATTTGTATTCCTTGAGAATGGAAGAAGGGGTCTGATGAATCACAAACCACCTAAAAGCATTCAATATGTTGGTGGCTCAATTGGCATCAGTTGGTGTCAAAATGGATGAGGAGAAATGTCAGATCTTTCTTTGCTCTTTGCCTGATTTGTGGGATTCTCTTATTATAGCTATTGGGAGTACTTAAATTATTATATTGAAGACTGAAGATGTGGTGATTTCTTTGCTTTCTGAAGAGATGAGGAAGGTATCTGTCACTACCAAGGAGGCCCTAAATGTTCATGGAAGACCTAAGGGAAAAGGCAAGAAGAATGAGAAGTGTGAAAAATCCAAGTCTAGGGGAGATCTAAATCTCCTAGAAAGTCTAAAGTTATTTGTTGGAACTGCTGTAAGCCTAGACATGTTCGTAAAGAATGTAAAGAAGAAAAGAAGAAAAAGAAGAAATTTGATCCTAATTTTGAGTCCGAGAAGGAAGATGGTGGTGAATTCATTGCAGCTTTGGCAACTCGTGCAGGTAATTATGCATGGTTAATTGACTAAGGTGTATCTTTCTATATGACCTTTAATAGAGATTTTTTTTTTGAATATGAAGAATTTAATGGAGGTAAGGTGTACTTGGGTGATGATTCTCATTTAGACATTGTTGGTCATGGTAAAGTTAAAATCAAATTTCCTGGTGATAGAATAAAAATAATTAATGGTGTGTTATGTATACCCTAGATTAGCATGAAATTTGTTATATGTAAGTAAACTAATAGATGCAGGTGTGCAGGTAGTATTTTCTAATGTAGGATGCAAGATGGTTAGAAGTGTTATGGTGATTGCTAGAGGTGTCAGATATGGCACATTGTATAAGTTGGATGCATACACTATTGAGTGTAATAGTACTTTTGTGAAAAGAAAGTATGTGGAAGAAGTGATGGTTTCACCTTCAACAGATGGCCATGGATTTTGGGTACCCAAAGGTGCTCTTTCTTCTGAGACAAAGTTACCTATAGAGAAAACTATGTTATAGCACCAAAGACTTGGCAACATTGAAGAAAAGGGTCTAAGGACCTTGAAAAATAAAAACCTTGTTGAAGGTTTTTCTTATTGTAATCTTGAATTTGATCTCTTTGAGAATTGTATTTATGGAAAACAAAACCACGTTCAGTTTTACTCGAGGTCTCATAAATTTTGTGGTGTATTTGATCTTATTCATTCTGATGTGTTTGGTCCTATATATGTTCCTTCGATTGGTAAATCCACATATTATGTTTCATTTATTGATGATTATAGTAGAAAGACTTGGGTATATTTTCTAAAGAGTAAATCTAAAGTTTTCAGTCGATTTAAAGAATTTAAAGCAATGGTTGAGTTGCTGATTAGAAAGAAGAAAAAATGTTTGAGGATTGATAATGGTGGTGAATTTTTCTCTAATGATTTTGATAGATTCTATAAATATTGTGGGGTGATCCCACGATAGTGGTTTACAATTTTTTGGCCAAATTGGACACTGAAATAATTTTTTTAACTAAATCTTCACTTTCAGGCACCTATAGCGGCTAAACGATGAGGAATTTGAAGATGATGCAAACTAGAGTTTCATGAAATTTTGTCTGTAGATTCTAAATATATTTTTTTCAAAAATTTTGGAATCAAATTGCACTTCCTTTTCAATCTCCCTCAAAAACTAATTTTTTTCAAAAAATAACATTTTTAAAAAGTGACGATCACCGTATAATGCATAACTTTTTTTCCATGAAGGATAAAATTATAATTCTTTCGAATTTAGATTTGTAACTCTGATATCTAGTGTTTCCACTTGGTTAGATAGGTTTTTATTGAATATTTTTTCTTTAATCAAGTTTCAAAGTCAAACCAATTACAATTTAGACATAGCGCGACCGTATAACATGTAACTTTTTTGTATGTATCAAAATTCAATTATTATTTTTTTGTTGGATCAAGGACTTCAATATCTAGTGCACTCATATTTTTCAAAAAAAAATTGATAATCTGCTATTTTTCCACATGTGCAGAACAAAGAGCTTGATTTTCAGAGAAAAACCTATGTTTAATAAAACTTACAAAAAAAATACATAATAAAACCAAAACATATTAAAATTATATTTGTTGGATAGCTCGTTCCGAGGACTACCTGATTCTAGTT